>CAKNYM010005013.1:0-28932 GCA_932195095.1 Andricus curvator | reverse complement strand
ACATAAACCAGGAGTGCGTAAACACGCGCAGCCATCGAGGCCAAACAAAATAGGTATTATAAAACTTCTAGCCACTCATCCGACGAGCTCGAGGCACACGTACGAGCGCACACACGCACCGCGCGTGTGTGCGTGGGCCACGTACAGCGAGACTTAGTTTCGAGTTCCCAGATTCGTCAGGCAAGCTCGTGAGTGCTCTGAGAATCTTTTCCCAATCATTCGTAATATTTTTGTAATTATTCACGTAAAAAAAAGTGATGAACCGTTTTAGAATTTTCACATCGAGTTCGTCAATCTTTCTCAAAGTTCGTAGGTTATTTACGAAAATACATAAATATCCGATGAATTTTTCTCATATCCGAGACCTAGCTACTAGTTCGTGACTTTTTTACGGATAAATTTTTTCCGTGCATTTGTCCTATAATTTTAACTTTTCCGAATTATAATTTTTCATGATTTTTAGTTATCCAAACTACAACTGGAAATAATTTTCATTCTTCTAATTAGAAAAGTTACCTAAATTCATCTATACAAATCGCTGTTTATCATAATCCTCATTTCACCAAATCAAATGTTTGAAAAAAAATAGTTTTTATATGATTTAAAGAACAAAAACAATATTATTGAAGATGTTATCTCAAATAAAAAACATTTTTGTCAATGAACAAACTTTAAAACTTGCAACCAATTTTTTCAAGCAATTTTTTTCAAATATCCCTTCGTACCATTTGTTGAAAAATGGTTGAATTTTAATAATTGATGACTTTTTTTTCGATAAAAACATTATCTACAACTCTACTGTTTCCAGTTTTGAAAGTAATTTTTTTATGACTGAAATACTTAAAACAATTCTTTTGAAAGAAAACATTTTTGAACAAATAACTATATTTAAAGATTATTTACTTATTTTCAAAATTATTAAAACATTAGGGAATGTTCTTAATGAAAAATAAGTCACGATTTATCAAAATCCAACCATTACAAAAAATTGGTAAAAAGCGATAGTAAGAAAAAATTATGACATAATATGGTAATTAAGACAAATTAAAATAAGGACAAATGGTAAATTAGAGACACTAAAATATTGAAAGGAATATAAGCTTATTTTGAACAATTATTTGGACAATTACGTAATCAAATTTAATTTTCCCATTCTTCAATGAAATTATTGATTTTATCAGTGAAAAATCAAAGAAAAGCTCCAAGCTGTTTTTAATCTCAAATCTGATAGAAACACGTATGAAAAATTAAAAACTCTAAATGCAAGACATTTCAAAAGAAAATTTTTTTAAATAAAGTCCTTTGAAATATGAAAAATTCACAATTTAATTTACAGTAGGCCCTTTTTTTAGACATTTTGTAGATATTTAAATTTTATATTTGTATTTAAATTGACTACTGTGAAAACGTAATGATTTTAATTGATTGATAGTGACAAGAATAATAAGACAAATTTTGAAATATGGATAAACATACCTTTTTATAAGAATTCAAAAATCGGCAATTTTTTATTTCATTTGTTTATTTATTGAAAAAATTTGAAAACCTTTTTTAAAAATCATCTAAAATAACATTTTTTTTAAATTTCAAGTGTCCACCCCTAAAGAGTAAAGAGCCACCCAGACCGAGGCCCAGACCAATAATGAGAAAATCAAATCCTATTTGAAATTTGCTTGAATTGAATGAAGAAAAAAGAGAACATAAATGCGAGTGTGAAGTTTTAAAAATGGTAAGGGCACATAGCTTCACCGAAATTCGGTAAACGTGGCTTCGTCAAAAAAGAATGAAAATAGTGAAATTAAAAAAAAAATGTTTTAATGAGTTGTTTATAAGAATTTGTTATTTATTGTCGAATGACGAATAAACTTCAATTGAAGTTGCTCTATAGAACGTGGGCAATTGCAAATTCTTTTGCATTAACTGAAAAGAAGTTAGAAGTTCGAATTGGAACAATAGTTATTTTTATTGTTGCATTTGTTTGTTCATAAAAAATATTAAAAACCGTTTCCAAAAATCAAGCTATGTATTGAAGCTCGACCTTTGCCATTTTATTAGCTTTTCAAATTTGATTTCATAATATTTATTGATTTCACAGAAATACTGATTATTGCTTAATTTTTAATTCTAATAATTATATTTTAAAATTGAAATATGATAAACAACTAGTATAGCACTAAGGTAAAAGGTTGTTTAGTTTATGAAAAATCCAGTTTTATAAAGTTTTAAAGTAAAGTTATAAATATGGTGCTAATGTTTTTAAATAAATTACATTACATTTTTCATTTTAAAAAAATAATCTTCATTCATACAGACTAAAAGACGGCTCCTACAAAATACATAAATATACTAAAAAAAATCTGTCCGACGCGCGGGCAAATGCTCATCGCGCGCTGCGCGCGCGGCTTGCAAGTTTGAGCGCGCCTAGCGCGCGACTGTTGATTCTCGCGCTTCGCGCTCGATGATATATTTATCTCGCGCTACGCGCTCGGTCTTTGCATTTCCCCACATTTGTGCACACACCTTTTAAAATTAAAGGTAAAATCATCGACAACTGTAATTTGGTGATTGTGAATTCTCTTTTGTTAAAGCTCATTCGGCTTTAACGAACACATTATCATCACATATATCTTGCTTCGCACTCGATTTTGTCCAGAATGTGAACTTTTCTACATTATGTTCAACACTATTATATCAAATCTACATTATATCTATTTCTGTACCTCGGCCTGGGATTGCTTATTTAGATATTGAAAATAAAGTACAAATTTTATTTATCATGATTAATTCAATATTTGTTTCTTATTTTGCATTAAAATTTATTTTAAGCTACCCTGAAAAATGTATCATTTCAATAAATTTATATTATTACAATTCATAATATGCATTGGTATTGAAACATGCGTATTTTCATTGTTTTGTTTTTATGATTAAAAAAAGTAGGCATACTATGAGAAAAAAAAACAATTTTGTTATTAAACATTTTATTGCAACTTGTGTCGTTTTTCCATAAATTTAATTTCTGTATTTGCAATGTTATTTTTGACATTTTGCAAATACGCTCAGTTTTTGAATTTTTATCCAAAATGACTGGCTACGAACTTGACCATCATTTCAGGACACTTGAAGAAAAAAAGCCTGATCCAATCTTTCAATTTTTTCAAAGGTTATCGTGCTCACAGACATACTGACAGACATACAGACAAACATACAGACAGACATACAGACAAACATACAGAGAGACATACAGACTCTTTCGTAAAAACCTGCTTTTTGGGTTCAGAGGGTCTCAAAACGTGGAAATTTCACAAAAACTGGGGGGGGGGGGGTCAAATTTTACACAAATATAATACCTTCTCTGATGAGAATGTAAAGAATCAAGAGTATAGTTAAATCTCCTCTCAGAAGAACACATTTTTTCCAGACAATCAAAACACTTTATTCTCAAAATCAGGCCGAGCCACGAGACTTTTAGATTCAGGTAAATGTGAGCCACCCCATCGTGAAGCGTCTTGGGATGCGCCAAAGGTGACAGTCTTCAATTTGTAGGGACCGTCAATATTATGTGTACGGTTTCCAGTGTTACGAAACACAAAAGGAACCTCTTCTCACATCTTTCAATCTGGAGAGCATTCTCTAAAGACACTAAAGACTCTAAAGTCTCTAAAGTTTAAAGTCTAAGACTCTAAGGTAAAAGACTTTGAAGTCCATCCCGAGGTCTATCCTCCGCTTATTCCTAGGTCGACCTTCGAGTCGTCTTTACAAGTTTACATTATAACTATAGAGCCAATCGTGAATGGAAATGGAGCGAGGGCACGAAGAGCGTGCCTGTAACTCGTGAAAAGCGAAATAAATAAAGCGGAGGAGACATTTTACGGTTAATTGTCGCCACGTAGCTGGCAGGCGGTCCAGAGAGCCAAGGAGGCTTCGGAGTGGGTGGCCGACGTCTCAGATTCTAATCTTCTGCCTTACGAGGTCTTGTCCTTCCTTCCAAGAGCGACCTCACGTACTCAGCATCCCTCCTGAGAGAGGTCCTCGTGATCCTGAGCCACTAGGACTAGGATGTCTAAGACAATTTTTTTTTAATTTTGAAGTTACCGCCCCTATGGACCAAAGGGCCACCCAGAGTAATTTTCCAAAATAAAATTCGATTTGCTTCTCAGCACCCCTCCTGAAAGAGGTTCTCATGATGCTGAGCCACTAGGCGCTTAAATAATTTTTTTTTTAATTTGAAGTTGCCGCCTTTTCAGATCGAAGAGCCACCTAAACTAATTTTTCAGAATTATATCCTATTTGCTCCTCAGAATTTCCCTAAGAGAGGTCCTCCTTATCCTGAGCCACTAGGGTTTCTTAAATAATTTTTTTATATCAGAATCTTCCGCCCCTAAAGAAGAAAGAGCCACCCAGACTTATCTGTTGAAATAAAATCATATTTGCTCCTCAGCATCTCTCCTGAGAGAGGTCCTCGTGAGCCTGAGCCATTAGGTCACCTAAAGTAATTTATTGATTTAGTTTATTTATTTTATTTTTATTTATTTTATTTATATTTATTTTTTTAGTTATTATTGGTTTAGCTTATTTGAACAAAACGTTCGTTCCACAACACTGCTCCGACCCGGGTCGCTGATCAATCTCTCTAGCGATCACCCCATGCGAAAAGCTTCACAAAGTCATTATGTGAAGCTCTCCAGTCCAGCCCATTAGTATCCAAGATCTTACGTTTCAGGCGTCTCTCACTCCACTGAAACTTGATCGTGAATTTCTTATAAACTATTCATCGCCACACTTTCCTGTCCTGGCATACCTCTTTAGCTTCCTTCAAGTCCATACATTTTCTCATGCAAGTTCTTTTGTTCCTATGGCTTTTTATATATTACCGAATTTGGGTCTCATTTACACATTCCAATTTCCAACCATTCTTTCCTCAGTCTGCCTCTGGGTACACAACCTTTACCTAGTTACTAGTACCTTAGTTACCTAGTAGTTACTAGTTTACCTAAATAGATTTGTTTTGTCAGTATTTTTTCTTTCAATCTCTCAACATGCCCAAACCATCTCAACAAATTTCTTTCATTCTTGTCAAACAGTGTTTCCACTACACCACATTCTTTAAGAATCCTGTCATCACTGATTTTCTCCTTTAGCGTTTTACCGCAGACATTGCGCAGGAATTTTATGCCAACCACGTTAATTTTATTCCTATCCTTTTCTTGGTAGGTCCAGGTCTCGCTATCATACAGCACAGATTTTTTTAGTTAATTTTGATGATGTCACTAAAAGATTAAAGAACCACATAGACTCATTTTTAAAATCAAATCTTTTTTGCGTACAGAATCTCTCCTGAGAGACGTCCTCGTGAATCTGAGCCTAAAAATGTGCGTCTGAAAAATATATATATATATATATATATTTTTTTTTAATTTGAACTTAACACCCCTGAAGAATAACGAAACAAAAAGACTAATTTTTCGAAATGGAATCATATTTGCATCTCAGCATCCCTCCTGAAAGAGGTCCCCATAGTCCTAAGCCACTAGTGACTAGGGTGTCTAAAAGAAATTAAAAATAATTTTAAAGTTGCCGCCTTTAAAAATTAAAGAGACACCTAGATTACTTTTCTAAATAAAATCCCATTTACTTCTCAGCATCCTCCCTGAGAGAGGTCTACGTGATCCTGAGCCATTAATAAGTCTAAAGATTAAAGAACCACTTACATTAATTTTTCAAAATCAAATAAAACTTGCTTATCAGCTTTTCTCCTGAGAGAGGCCCTCGTGGTCCTAAGCTAGGGCGTCTAAGTCTAAACTGTTTAAAAGAATTTTAAACTTGCCGCCCCTAAAAATTAAAGAGCCACCCAGATTGGTTTTTCAAAATTAAATCCTATTTGCTTCTAAGCATCCCTTCTGAGAGAGGTCCTCATGAACCTGGGCCACTAGGATTTTTAAAGTAATTTCTAGATTATTTTGAAGTTGCCGCTTCTAAAGATTAAAGAGCAATCCAGATTAAGTTGTTAAAATAAAATTATGTTTGCTTTTCAGCATTCCTCATGAAAGATGTCCTCATGAGCCTGATCCACTAAGCCCACTAGGGCGTCTAAAACAATTTCTTTTATATTTGAAGTGGCCGCTCCTAAAGATTAAAGAACCACCCAGACTAATGTTCCAAAATCAAATCCTATTTGCTTAAATAGAATGGAGAACACAAGAGAGTAAAAGGTGAGTGCGAAGTTTTGCTTCGCGATATTGTGGCCGAATATTTTAGACTTTTGTTGAAAATGTGATGCAACTTCATCTGTATATTCATATATAATATATTGTGTGCCTTCTTCCACTCTCCCTCCTACAGTCTTTGCGGAGGATGATGAAGGTCGTTACGTGCCGCGAGTGCCGAAAAAAAAGTAAACAGAGGGAACCAGCGCAACCTTCCAGAATATTTGCGCTGAAAGCGGCATGAGCACCAGATTGACGGGGGACCACCTGAGTCCGAGAGATGTGTGCTTGGTCCCCCGTTGGTGACAATCTCTCCTTTAAAATTTGGCCTAAGCTCGTTCAATTCGAAAGTGGAAAGAGTGGATACAGTGGAAAATTCTATTGGAGAAGGGGCTTATTAAAGAGACTAAAGACAAATTTATTTTGAATGAGATAAAAATGGAATGAATCTTTATAAAAGATGGTATATATATTATTAAAAGACGTACTAAGGTTCATTTATATAGATATAAACGGCGTTAATTCCGCTTTTTGATTATCAAAATAAAAAAAAAATGTACTCATACTACGAATATTCAATTTTTCTATTAAATAGTGTTATTTGCTTATGATATAAATAAAGATATGTACTTGAGATGATTTTCTTGACGATTTATGTACTCTATTTTTATTTATTATACTTAGGAAACTTATGCACGGTGCCAAGTCCATCGCTATTTCCATTAGGCTATTATATGCACATGTAGCGCCATCTGTTTTTTAACACACTGGTTAATAAATTCATCCATCCATCTATACCAAAAAATGATAATTCAGTCGATCAGTTGTAAATTGCTCCTATAGGAAAGTTTTTTGCTTCTCCTGTAATGTAAGGTTGATTGGACTTAGCACCGTTTAACTTTCCCCGCTTCAATTTCTCACAATCATATTATCCTTAAGAAAATGATCAAAGATCTTTACAAAAAAATCGATAAATTTTCTCAAGTGCATATTTTTTTAAATTACAAAGACTTGCAAAAAGTTGATAATAATTTACTTGATAATGACAAAAAAAATTTTAAGTGCCAAGCTTCCCAATATAATAAGAAATTAATGATGATTCGCACCAAAATTTAAATTAGGATAGACGAAATTATATTACAAGAATTATTCATTTAAAGTTGTGTTCAAAAGGAAGACGGCCAAGCTATGTACTTTCGAATTTTCTTTTAAAATAATAAATAGAGAAATTAGCTTTAAAAAAAGGTTGGAAAAAATAGTTTTAAATCATCAAAAAGATCCTCAGCTTCAAAATATTTAACTTCTTACATTTTTCACTATAATTATCTTTTTAAATTTAAGAAAACAAATTAACATATTATTTAACAATTTGAATTTTTTACTGGAAACATGTTACTTAACTTTAGCGATCGAATGAAAGGTCTTGCAAATTTACATGCATCCTGAATAATTAAGAATTTTAAACAGAAATATATAAAACTCCGAAATGTCACATTTAAAATATTGTATCATTCAGAATTAATCTAATACAGCCAGAGTTACACACAATACTTTAAAGATTGGAATTTAAAAAAGGTTAAACTGTTATAATTACAAAAGTAAAAAAATTTTAGGTTCAAAATTTCAAAAAGTAAATAATTTAAAGGTTATAATTCAGTTTCATAAATGAAATAATCATATATATAAAATTCACAGTCGAAAAAAACTTAGGGGACTAATCACTAAAGTATGCAGAATTGAAAAATTTTTTATTCGGAATGTTCAAACTAATAATTTTATCGAATTCTACTCCTGATGATGTGATACATTTAAAGTTGAATAGTTAAAAATTTCGAATTCAGATGGAACTATTAAATAAAGGGATTATTTTGGTTGTTAGAGTATTTCGAACTATATAGGAAAACGCGTTGAAGTGGCGCCATCTATGCGAGTTTTTTTCGTCGGAGAGAATTTGAATGTGTTATACTATTCTTTGCGGATTGAATTGAGCTTTATAAAATAAATTTTAAACATAAAAATGAAAGTTTTTCATACTTTTGTATCACTAACCACATTTTTGTGAAAGAATATGTATTTAATTTGTAAGGTTGCTAAATGAAAGGGATCATCATGATTATCAAGTCCGTAAAGTAATAAATCTATTTTCATTTTTTAAATTGGACTGCTCACGAAAATTTCAGAAAATATTTAGTGTTCATTTTGAATCGTATGTAATATGAAGTTTACGATTTATTCTTCAGCTCTTGATTTTTCAGTTCTAAAAGAAAACAGAAGGAAATGTTAAAACATGAGAATTCGGACCAAGTAATATGAAACTAAAGATAGATCATTATTCCTTACTGAAATACTTTTATTCATCTTCCCGTTCTTTTCCTTTTAATTTGTGTTGTACCAAAAGACAGCACAACAGAAAAATTAAAATGAATCACTCAATTTGTAATTACTTAAAATTAAATGTTTCCCTGGCAACATTTTTCATAAGCGCATAGTATAATTCCACATTTAAAAATTCTGAATGTAAAGCTATTAGTACAAAAATATCGTCAATGGAAAAAAGATCAAGCTGCACAATGAATGAATGAACTCAATACCTTGAATGCTCACGCTTGCTACCAAGTCGATGACACTCCATTCTGCAAGCGCAACTCGGCTTACATTGTCAGACTGTATTTTTCCACTTGGAAAGTTCAAGGTGTCGGTGTCAGGGTCGGTTTCGCTGGTCACCATTGAATAAAGGTCGAAAGAATACAGAAGTCTCTCTGAAATGCGCCGCTCTTTTAAATCGATACCAGACACCCGCAAATTGTCCTTTAACCACAATATAAAGCGACGATTGCTATCCGCGACAAAGGATTCGCTCCCCAGATGATCATTTCTCAGGTACAAATCTCTTTTTCACGCCCGACACGGGCTCGATACGGCGATTTTGGGACTTTAAGGTAGCCGATCCTCCGATTCATTTCAACAATGCTCTTCGTTCTTTCAGTCATCCACAAACTCTCGAGATGACAATGCCTCTGGCTATAAGGAATAAGGACAGCACCATTCGAAGGTGTATAGAATCAAAGACATAGATACATACCCAGCACATTCGTAACAACGAGCCAGCCTCCTCTATTTTCTATAAAAGATACACGGGGCCTTTTTTCTTCCTTTTCACCTAAAAAGGATAAATCTCCTGTAGAAATGTCACGGTGGTCTCGAGGCGGAGACACTTTGGGCGACTACCGTCTTGCTAACCCCAGGGGGTCCCCTTCTTCTTCTCATTTTCATTTTTCCTTTTATTTTTGCTGCCTCTTTTATTTTTCCTTCCAATTTTATTTTTCCTTTCACGATTTCTATTTCCATTCTAGTTTCTTTCAGTTTTAGTCGCCAGCTTCACCGCAAGAGACTGGACACATAGAGTTCATGATTAAACAAAGGACACCGACCTAGTCCGTGTCGAATTTCAGAAGCTGGAGTCAAGTGGCCCTAAAGTGGGTACGAACGTCCCACTAAATTCCCCGAGGACTACCAAATCTCTCCTGGACCAATCGGAAGTCCACCAAGTGATCTCGTTATTGAGCCCCTGAATTTTTTCCTGAAAACACTAGACGATCCTTCATCCGTTATCGGGAACACTAATCAGAAAAGAAGCGTGAGACTACTGAGTTCAGAAGTATCATTTTTCGAGGAAAAATTTTAAAACGAAAGAAGAATGGTTGGGTGATGATGGTCTTCTGAGAAATTCGGGTGATTTTTGAATGAATGGAAATGAAATATTTGCTTTGGAATATTCGGAATATGATTGTTCTGATTTTTGAGTGGGAAACATAATGTGGAGATGTACAACTGAAATGAAAATAATACCTTTTAAAATGTAAGAATTTGTCTAAATTTGTTACATATGATTTAAGAAATGACAATTTTTATATTCCATTCTGTGGAATTATCAAGTAAGAAAATATTTTTTATATTTGAAGGGAAAAAAATTAAAAATGTTCGACATTGTTTCTAGGACAAAATCTCATTTTTTTAAACATCAAGAAATGAAAATATTTTAAGAAATCTTTTTGAAAAAATGTTCAGCAAGTATAAACTTTTTCGCACTCAAAATTTACCCAAAAATGAGAAGATTATAGTAATTGAAATTGTAGCCCCGCGGAGCCTCGAAACATTGAACAATCTATTTCAAATTTCACACAGATGGCTTCCATCCGAGCATAACTGAGTCAAGCGCAGCTTAACTTTGGTATATACCATTATGTATACCATTAAGCCATTTCCCTTTCGGGGTAGGCGTGACACTACCCGATTCGGGTAGTGTTTCTAGGTTGATAACTTGTAGTAAATAACTACAAGTGTGGGCTCACCACACCCACGATGTGCCAACAGCACTCAGTTTTCTCGAATGGTCACCCATCCAAGTGCTAACCGCGCCCAACGCTGCTTAACTTCAGTGATCTGACGAGAACTGGTTTTTTCAGCGTGGTATGGCTGTTGGTATGGTAATCTAACGAAAAGCCTCAAACTAGTAAATATGTTCCAGCGGACACTTTATTCTTTTAGAAATTAATTCAAACATAAATAAAATTTGTTAGTCTCATTTATATCATTTTAGAGCTCATGATGTCCCTACGCCTCTTACAAAACAATGTACTTGAAATTGAAAAATTAATATCATTAAATTGGGCATGAGAGCAGCTTGAAATAAAAATACCAAAAATTTTTATAACATCCATACTACTTTAAAAAAGTTATTTGGTAGTATGTGGAACAATGTCACGAAACGCACTTTTTTCGTTCAAAAAGTTCGAAATTGTTTTAAAATCATAGGTAGTAAAGACTCCAAGATTCCGACAACTCTACTGTCATGCACTGTTTTCAAGAAATGAGCCAAGAAATTCATTTTTCCGTTTTAAATAAATTTAAAAAAATGGGTCGAATTGCGTCTTTTAAATTAATTTTGAAACATTAAAATAAAACATTTGATCATAAAACGAGAAAATGTACGTTTCACTTTGTGAGTTTGTGCTAAAATTCTACAGCTTGTGGAAAAAAATCCAAGAATGATTCGTTTTTTAAATCGAAGTCTACACCTACAAAGAAACGCGGCTATTCATACTTAAATTTCAGTGCAAATAGCCTCTTTCCCTTAGAGTTTGTAATGAAAAAAATCCAGCTTTCATAGCGAAATGTCGGTACACGTAGCCACGGCTTTTTTTAATTGTTTGGCATTGTAAAACTTGTTTATTAGGCCTAATTTTTAGATATTACTGAAGCTATATTGCAAGGTTTTTTATAAATGTACATGTAAAATTCTGTTATGGTTTTATTGTTAATGTAATAAGTTCTTGATAAATATTCAGATCATCTTTCAATGTTGGTTATTTTCGTTAAATCGTTCTTTTTATTTATTATTAGATTGTTTTAGTTCGTTTTATACATTTCTTTCTTTTCTTATTTCTTTATGTTAGACAATTTTTTTAGGCCCTGCCTCACAACTATTCCTTCCTGGAAAGCAGTCGCGACTTCATAAATCATAAACCCCAAACCAAAACTGAATTCTCACACCGAATATAATCGCATTCATCACTCAAACCAAATTTCCAAAAACCGATTGACATCCAAAGCGGCGTCTCAATTGAAATACTCAAGTGCATATAAATAGCGGACGAATTGCACTCAAGAGTATCAAGGGGATCTCCCAGGGGTAAGATGGCGGAGAACCATGCTAAATCGGGCACGTGGGAGAAAGAGAGGGAGAAACTCGAGTGTACGAGAGGGAAAGAAAAAAGAAAATAGAAAAAGACACTAAGGAAGAAAGAAAGAAAGAGACAGAGAGACGAAGACGTGTCCGGATCACAATGCTGGGACCAGTCGACAACATCACCCCAGAGAGGCTCTCTCGAGGGACCCTTATAGTTGTTAATAATGCATTATAAATATAGACACGCACTCACGCAACACAAGAGACGCGTGCTTCGCATAGCTCCGGCATTGTGGGCCCAGCACGAGACCCTCGGGGGCCTTACGTAGCCCCACGGGGATGGGACGGAGCGGGACGGGACGGGACAAGATGGGACAGAGGCCCCGCTTGCATGGACAACAATCACATTCATCGAGAAACTCACAATGCTAATCATAAAGACGCCGACCATTGTAGCATCCACCATACCTTAACCATTCCCCCGAATCGGGCTGGCTCACCTCTCCTTACAACTTACACTCGGTCCACCAACGAGCAAGGCTTATTTCTTCATTTGACTCTCAAAAGACTGCGATCGTATCCTTTGTCAATTCTCAAACAGTTGCCTTTTAAAAAATTAAATGAAGGCTCCTATGTCCAACAATGATTCTTATTAAACAAGCGACCCAACGTGAGAAACTTTACCGTTTCTCAGAAAAGCAATATTGGTGTACTATTCATCTGGTCTGAGGATTGCAACATTGAAAAATATCTTATTCTCTGTGATTTTTGTTCAGTTGCGTAGTTTGAAGTTCGAATATATTTTTAAGTTATGATAATAGGTGGGTCTGAAATAAAAGTTCAGAGTTAATTTCGAAATATTATTGTAAAATGAAAAAAGAGTGGAGTTTTATTGGAAAACGAAGTTTCATTTTACATTGAAGATCTTATGAGAATCATGAAGAAACTTCTAAAGACTGTGATTGATGGATGTAATTGAGCTGAATTTGTCGCGCCCCTCGATTTGATATAGTATAAATATCTGTTGAGGCGTTAATGTCTTTTTAGGAGAATTAATTTCTTTGAGTAAATCAATGAAATTGATTATATTGTTTTTAATCATTGTTGTTATGGTATCTATCTTTATTCAGTACTATTTCAATGAAGAGTGGACCTGTTTGGTGTAAGAACTATGAGATGTTGACGATTTTGTGGTATTCTAACAGTAAGTTCCATATATTAAATAAACATTATAGGAGTTGTATTTAGAAAATACTGTAACAGACAATTTAAAATTTCAAAATTATTCATAAATGTGTTTTTAATTAAATTATGTTGATTTTCTGTCCCTTGGTTTGGTTGAAAAATAGAAGCTCGCAGTTCGAATTCAGGCTGAGGAAGATTTTCTCTCGTTTTTGTAAAACATCTGGACCTAAACCAAAGAATGCATACCATCGGGAGAAATAATATTTTCAATTTGTGGATAACCTAAACATGATAACAAACAACGATATTAAGCCTAAAAAATACCGTGAAAAAAATATTCTTGGTATTATTTTTATAATCTTTTAATCATCAGGAAAAATGATCAGACGTATTCTGTAAGAATTCTGGTAAATAACTATGCATAGGTATTGCACTTATATAGGTATTCTTTTCAGATATCGTTGGTAAATATTGGTCTTAATGGATAAGCAGGATAAGTTATAATCCTTCTTAGACGTTGTTGAGTATTTTTGTCGGAGAGTTTTTCATCGGAGATTTTTTCATAAACTTTAAACGAGTGTTCTTAATCACTGGTATTAGATATGGTTATTCGGAATTGCTGATCAGTTTCTTTGATTCTTGAACAATTAGACATTGTTGATAAAACCATTTCAGAATGTCAAAATTTGTTAGTAAATGTCATTGTTTTAATTCCTTAATAGGTTTTGTTGTTGTGAATTATTGAAAAGTATTATTAGGAATTCATATTACAGAGTATTGGAAAGTGAACATACTTGTCCAAAAAGCTAAGAAAATTACGATGGAGAGATTGCAACAAATATTCCAACAATGATTTTTCTTTCTCAAAAAGAAACTTTAAAGTAGTGTTTCAGTTTTTATAATAGGAAAGCTTTTTAATTTTCCCGTAATCTAAACACAAAAAAAAAACAAACAAATAGCTTACGTGTTGTAGTTAAGTATTGTAGATAAGGATTGTTATTCGGTATCGCTTGTTCCTAGGTAATGAGTTCTCTATGCAATGTTGATTTAATGTATTCACATGAGATGTTATAACGAATTGCTGGTAAGTGTTGTTTTAATCACTGGTGTTAGGTAAGAAAGTTTAAAATTATTGGCCAATTTCGTTGATTCAAAGTAAGTTCGGTGAATCGTTTAGTCGATTTTTTTGACAAATATTGCCTTTAGACATTCTTGATACATAAGTATCGCTTTTCTTTAATAAACTCGAAAATATAAATACAAATGTTCAAGCAAGCTTGTAATTGGTTTTGTGCTGTTAAGTCATCACTTGATTAATCAAATCAAATACTCATCAAAAATTAATAACCGAAGCAGCATATTTTGAAAAATAGTGTTCCCCTTCAATTTGTAGCAAACGATGTTTCGAATTTGTTTCTATGATGGTAAGTAACCGCCTAATGTTGTTTATGCTAGGTATTATTGATAGGAATTCTTAACAAGTTTTGTCATTCAAGACAACTTTTCATAAATGGCCGATAGTGTTGTTTTTAATCAGCAATACATTAATAAGTATTTTTGTGTCGTTATCATACTTTGAATTATTGGTAGGTGATGATACCATGTTTCTTTAATAACTACTGTTTTAATAAATTATTGATAAATCTTTTCATAATTAGAGAAGCTATAGGTATGCTTATAAAAAGTGGTAATAAAATTTTGATCTTGCAAGTTCTATATATATGACTTTGCCTCTAGCAACAGCGAAAAGTGGACCTCCTTGTCGTAAGAGCCAAGCGATTGACGACTGAGCGATTCGAAAACCGTTCTATCGGCCGCAGTCGTGAACTCTGCAGGGTGAGTTCAGCGTCAGCTTGTGGGAGAGGTCAGAGAGCTGTCACTCAAGGAGTCGATGTCTAGCTACCCTTCTATTAGGCATCTCCTCTCTTTTTTTAATTGCTAAATTGATGGCAATTTCGAGGCAATGGGATTCGATGTTATTCGCCGTGAATCGATTTCACTGCGAAACGAAGAAGAAAGGTAGAAAGAAAAAGGAGAGAAAACATGAGTTGAAGAGAGAACAAAATTGTGGATGAGAGAAACTCTGATACAAAGGGTAAGAGGGGAGCTGCGTGGGATTTATAGACGCGTCATGACCGTCTTTCGAGACTTAGGTCTTCTCATCACGCTTGAAGGAGAGCCGACGAGAAATTCGAGAGGCATAAATCGCGGACGGAAATAATACCGCGGGCCCGATGCGATTCTTCATCCCTTTATTCCGAGAAATCACCAATTAGGCACCCGTCCGGCTTCTAGGCCGCCAAGAGATCAACTCCCGGTGGATATCCTTTAAATTGGACCTTGGGGTTCGAAAAGTGTGGAATTCCAAGTGGCCTTTCCTTTCGTGGTGCAGTAAAGCCAGCACTTATCAGCGTTTATGTAGAAGTGTTGGCTTGAGAAAAGAGAGATGAGAAGTTAGTAAATTTGGTAGATGAAACTAGAAGGAAAGAGAGAGAGAGAAACAAAGTTAAAAAGAGTGGAGTCTGAGATGAGACAAGGGAGAGAAGATCTCTCGTTGAAGATCCACTGAGGCATTTCGCTTCCGTAGCGATGGACCGATTCTTAAAACGACTGACCTGCTCGTAACAACCACTCTGAGTTTACGACCCGACGGGAGCACATCTCTAAAAACGGGGTACAACCAACAATTCCAGCATCCACAGTTTAGCGAGTGGACGTAGTCTGCAAGTCTGACCTAGACAAATAATGTTGCAGACATAGTATCGGAATTGGGCTCGTAAATCTTGGAAATGATAGTTTAAAGTGGCTGAGTGGAAATGCAGACATGGTTTTGTGACTCGGCTTCGCTAAAGAAAGGAGAGTTTATTGGTAAAAGGTGTGAGGTAGTTCAAAGCATCATTAGTATCATTACAGATAAGAATGTTTTGATTTGGTAGGTAATTACAGAGACGGAACAGGATTATGCAAATAGAGGGAGAAAGAGTTTCAATAACGAGAAATAGTTCTTTAGATAACTTTAGATGACTCCTACTTACCCTATTACTTAATTCTATATTTTTTTTATTGAGAATAGTGATGCATGTCGATCATTCATAATTTTTTCCAAAATCTCGTCAGATTAAATTAAAACTTTGAACACCATACTCATCACATCGAAACGGACGATCACTCAGTCGAGATGATCGTCTCGTCTCGATCAACTTTTTTCATTACAAATTCTTGACCTCCATTACATTTCAGTTCCATCTAACTATGTTTCAAGCAAATGTCGATTTTACTCAAAAATGATCGAGTGCATCACTAATTGAGAAATATTGATGATTGCTTTTTGCAGATATCAGTCCTGGAAGGGTTTTAGTGTTACGGATTATTCGGTTGCCTAGTTTTTTATTATTTTTATAAATGGTTCAAAGTTATTTTGGATGGGCAATACTTATCAACAACAATATCAATGATAGCTAAAAACAGCATCCATAAACATTTTGCCACAGAAAGAGATCAGATTTGATATAGTGATATAATTAGATAGATACTTTTGGACAAAAGAATAGGATAGATAGTACAGATTTTAAAGGAATAATGCTTAACCTTACGCGGTTGTAGAAAAACTGTTTTGTAATGTTTAGCAACAGAAAGTTTGGTTCCGGTTTATAAATATATTACCTGCTGATAGGTGTTGTTTCTAGATATAATATATAGGATCAGTATTATTACTTTGAACTGATGACAATAGTTTCAGCCAAATATAGTTAAAATCTATTGTTATTGTTTTTCCCTGGGTTTATTGATGTAGAATGGCAGTTTTGTAGGTTGAGTTGTTGTTAGAATTATATGTTACTAAACGTTAGTAGCTTTTCCACTTCTCCTTGATGGATACTATTTAAATGACTAATAAATTGCGTTTTCTAGCATAGTCATTACATACGACTACAATTCTATGATAGATAATTATATTATTGTAGATATTGTGGTGAATTATTTTAAAGTATGGTTGTTGATAATCATCAACCATTTCGAATTTAGGTATTATTGTCAAGTATTATTGTTATGAATTTATGCTAGATTTTTACGTTATAAATTATTATTATGTTTATTAAAAGTTTTGTTGCACAGTATATAAAAAGGCATTTGATTGCATTTTTATTTCTGATAAGTTTGTCTATCTTCTTGATTGGATGATTCACTGGTTATTCAATAAGTGAAACCAATTTTTGGATTTAAAAAAGACTTTTTTTACTGTGTATGACATTTTTGATAGTTTTGGATTAATTTTTATAAGAAGGATTTAAGGAATATTTGTTGATTGTCAATTAAATATTATCAATACGTATTGCTATTTGGTAAGTTACCATTTAAGGTAATATTGATCAACATTGTTGACAGTACACGTTCTTAAAAATATTTGTTGATCATTGTTAGTAAGTATTGATGTTAGTTATCATTGTGATGTATATGTTGTCATCGAGGTTGTCATAAAAAATGGTAAGTTAGGTAAAATTGTTCGGTAATTATTGTTAGGTAATATTGATGTTTATAAGCGTAGCTTTTAAGAATATTTCTTGACAACTGTTCAAAGAATTTTTTGCAGTTAGATTTTAAGCAATTTTTCAGGTATTGCTGACTTAAATGTATTGTTAATAGCTATCGTGAAAAGTTATCATAGAAATATATTGTTGACATCTAAAAATCTCTACTCTCACACTTTTCTATTGTATATAAGTAGAAATGTTTGGTTATAGATCTAATCAGTTATTGACACATGTTCTCATGACGTGTTTATGTGTTCTCAGCTATTATATTTTGGTGCCCTCGTCATATAACTTGTATAAAGCACCACTTCATCAAACCATCAAGAAAAGGACACCCATCATACGAAATTCCTTCCAACCTCTAAAATTCATCCATGGGAAAAAGACCTTTTGTCCAATGGCGGTTAAGTGCAGAAACATAAAGGATACGACTCCCAAAAGTGTTCAAAAACATTTTGGAAGAGTCATAACCCCACCGGGTAATTAGACGTTCCCATTTTTAATTGGCTACTCGATGGTCCAGTCCCGGTTGTTAGGCGTTATATTGTGTTGCGTTGTAAACGCTTTACTGGAAGTAGGACCAAATTTAGACACGGGGAAGTGGGTATCGTTCGTCTCCACCTCCTCCTGTTCTTTAGAGTTTAGACCGTTTACGATGAGATGACCGGGAAGAGGAGGGTCGGATTCGACGTTGGGGACTCGGCACCAATTATACGCGTCAAGGTGCCCTGCGATTCCTGAAATTAGACCCCGCGGCCCAGTTTTTTGTGGGAGTTTTCCCGATTAGGTCCATGTGCCCAAAATCGGGCCTCGACCTGTCCCGACAGGCCAATGCCTACTATATAATTGTTACGTTATTAAATACCGCTTAGGTCCCTGTTCAGCTGCGAAACACAGGAAATTTCGCTGCCGACGGTCCCCTTAATTAGGGTGGTCTGCCTGTTTCCTAAAAATATCATGGACCCTCCTCCTAGAGAGAAAAACGAACTTTTAATCAAGTCTAAGATCGGCGGATCGAGATTGAATTGAGATAATTATTTCTGCACGTGTTCTGTGTAATTATACGACTGCCTCATTTTTTTTTAAATATAGAAGCTTTATCAAATAGGAATCGTTCTAGTGGTCAAAATTAAACCTTCGAAGAGATTCGAAGATATTACGAGTTTTTTTCCAGGAATTTTTGTTGATGAAAGCTGAAAAGTATTGTTTTTAGGTATAGTTATTACGAATCGTTTAAAATAAATTGTCAAGTGTTTGAAGAATTGTTGTTTTGAACTCTAGGAAATTTTTCTAGGTAATTATTATCAATATAAATTGTTTCAATGTGTGAAAGTTTTGTATTGTTGTTATGAATTGTTCATAAATTATCAGAGTTCTTTTTATGAAGAAAGGTGGATCTTTGGCACTGCAGTGGATGTTACCCGCCCGAAGGGAAATTTGACGCGGTTCTCTCCTTGGAGAACGCAATTTAATGGTTTTCTTGGACGAAACAATATTTTACGCAAGGATCTCTTTTATTATCACGTATCTTTATTATACCAATTCACCAAAGCACAGAAATGAGTATCATGGCTGGTACCTGCGGTGGTCCCTAATGGTTGTTTTCACTACCGTTCTGAGGATCCTCGTTGGAGAACCTGACTTAGGTCATTGGGCTGTTTATATTTTCGAGAAGGCGGTAATTTCACTGATTTATTGTTTTATGAGAAACAATGAAGCATAATTATATGATGGAAAGAAGCTTAACACATAATTCTCTTTCAGTTGAGCAACTGTTTCTCAAATAAGATGTTCCACATTCAAATAATCGGTTAATTTGTTTTGACCAAACAATTGATTTTGTGTGAAATTTACCATTTTTGCTGATTCATTCCGTTGATAAATGGTCCTTTTTCATAGATGAATTTCACTGTCTATACCATTTTAGTGTTCAGTTATGAGTATAATAACTTTGAAGGATTTCAAATTGATTAATGGAATGTTCTTAAATGATTAATAATCATGATTAGAGTGATTATACATTAATGTCTATACAAAAATCATATATTTATGTAGGGCGAAACATTCAGTTGTATAAAGGTGAGGAATATTTATTTTTATATAAAAGACAATGTGCTCTTAATAAATTGTAAAATACCATGTAGTAAAAATATGATTCTCATTAGGAGACAAAAGTGTACGCCCAGATGCGCCTGTTTTAAATTTAAATAAATTACAGGATTGACATTATCATAGCAAGGGATGCCGCTTTCAGCATGCTCAAAGAACACACCTGGAGCACTCTGTCGGCAATCGTCAAAACAACGTCTGACCCGGAATTAATTCGGCATATTTCAATAGAAACGATACATCTTGAGTCGATTTGTGATCCACACGTAATTCACGCATATGTAAATTAATAACCCGAACCAAACTTGTTGTAACGTGTTTCTCATCATTCCTAATATTTGGGCCAATAAAAAGAATGTCAATGATTTAATTCAGTTTGTTGAAACTATGCACAGTTGGACTTCCCATATTTCTGCCGCCCATATATTATATTTAATGAACTATTAATAAAATATTGACATTGGAAAACAATTAAGAAGATCTATTTATAATGAAACATTTGAAAGAATTTTTTTTTAGTTTAGATGATTCACACACTGAAACCGCAAACTCTTCTGGTGTGTCAAGTTTTGAAAATAGTTAATGTATGATAGATTTAGATTTTGTATTTCAGATTTTTAAGATTTGAATGTAACAGTTACCAAATAAACAATTCATACTGGCTGAAATTCATTTTTAATACTCTTAGTTTCCTACGTGTTTGAAATTTTTAATGTTTACAATCAATATTAGCTGATTCAGATGTGCTCACTTTGAATCAAGTGGAATTAACTTGTACACAGTGATGTAGAATTAAATTCAGTGGAATAGATGTGAATTTAGTGTTATTCATTTTAATTAAAAGAAATTGACTTGAATTCAATGGATTTGATTTGAATTTATTCAAATTTATTTTTTAGCGGAATCCAACGTTATTTAATAAAATTTCCTTGAATTTATAACAATTCCACTTGATTCAACAAATTCTACGTAATTAAAAATTCAACTGAATTCAATATGTCCTTGAAATCGTTTGAGTATCATTTAATTCGGTAGTATGTACCTGTAGTAATGGATTCCACTGAGATTAAGTTGAATTTACTTGATTTTAATTGAATTTTATTTAATTCTGCTGGATGTACTTGAATTCAGTAGAATTTTCTTTAATTAAGTAGAATTTACTTTAATTCAACGAAGTTTATATGAATTTACTTTCATTCAATGTTATTGACTGCAATTGAAAGCAGATGTATTGCTTCGAATTTACATACTACTTAGTTGTACTTATTTTGCATTTAATTTATTAAATTTCAACGAACTGGATTACTTAGAATTCTCTTTTAAATTAATTGGATTCTTCTGAATTCCGCTGAATTCTTTAATTCTCTTAAATTGCAGTCATTCTAGTTGGTTTTATTCTAATTACAGTTTAATTGGTTGAATCCATTTGAATTAACTTGAATTCCCTCTAATTAAATATTCTTGAATTGTCTTGTAACTTCGAACTTACTCACACAAATTTGATTTAGCTATATTTTTCTTGAATTTGGTTGAATTCTTTTGAATTTACTTCAATTTATTTAAACACAGTTAAATTCAGACAAATTCTGTCTCAGTTAAGAAGAATTTCTTATATTCACTTACATGCAATTCAGCTTAATTTATCTTGAACTTAGATTAATTCCCCTTGATTATATGAGAGACCTGGGCGGAACGGGACAGGTTAATTTTTTCATTATAGTACTCGCTAAATGTAGTAAAATACTAGAATAGAAATTGTTATTAGAACACTGTGAACCATCACGTTTAATTTCGTTAATAATTCAATGCATTAAGACAATAAAAACGAATAAAAAATACAAATAGAAAAGGAGTGCCTTTATCCCGTCTCGCCCTGGACCCGGCGCAGAACGGGACGCGTAATGGGATGAGATGCTACACTTTGATTAATTATTATTTTTCAATGAAAAATGTAATTTTTTATGTTATTTCGTGTAGAGTAATATTATTAATATTTTTTTGGATATATAAATCGTTATCAAGAGAAACATTTTTCGAACATGACCTAAAATTTAATCTATTTAATGAAGAAGCAATAACAATTAGTTCTGCAACAAGACTTTAATGTAAATATTTATTTAAATTTGAAATAAGTATAAAATATGATATTGAAACTATTTATGAAAATTATTGTTCAAACCATAAAGTTATGTTTACCTATGATTGGACTCCAGAAAGATTTGGAAAAACCATTCCCTTACACACAAAGATAATAAAATTTATAAAAACATGAATATTTTCAAACACATTTTGTTAGCACGTGGAAAATCAATATTCAGAAAGATAAATGCGTTTGTAGCGAAAAAAGAAGTGACTGAATAAAAATGACAGAATCCACCTCCTAAAATTTCAACATTATTGTATTCTCGTATTGTTTAATATTTCTAATATTTTTCACTTTTCAGAACTGCCGTATAAGTTCTTCGAACAGTTCTGAAACTCATATAACTTTCTGTTAAATTCACTCAAATTCAGCAAAAATAAGACTTTTTGACGTAGGGGTTTTGTAGCTAAAAGAAAAATATTACAATTTACTTTGATCCATCTAAATCAGCGATCAATATGTGCAAAAGTGTATCGCTTTTACGGAAAACATTTTACGAAGAGATTACATCATATAATGTAAATAGATTTCAGATTTGAAGAATTTCCATGAATTACAAACATTTTCTCTGCGTATTTGAACTTTCTCCGGATTAAAATTAATAATGAATTCTAATTCAGCATGATTTACACTATATCTTTGAAACTGATTTGACTATTGGTGATCGTGATTTGCTGAGTAAATTCAACAGTAGGCCATATTGCAATTACATTCTGGCATCAACGAGTGGAGTCGAGTCTTGAACTTTCGACTGGGACATTAGGAGTTCTCCTCAACGTGCGGCGTCAGCGATCCATAACTTATTCGCGCGGCCGTTTTGCCTCTAATTTATGTGTTTTTAAAGACGTTGCCTCGTCCGCGGCTCCTACGGGATTCAATTTTCGAACGATTCTCGAGTTTGCGAGAGCGCGCAAACCACGGTATACTTGTGGCAATCAAGTGGGTTTCCTTTACGTTTTATAGCCATTGGCCAACCACCATCTGCATTAAATGCCGTGGCGTTGCTATTCTGCATTATACTGGTGTTATACTGCCGCCACTGATACCAAGCATTGCCATTACGCTTCTGGTACCACCATATATCCCAATGGTACCACTACCGCACCAGCGAGGCCAGTCATCCAATAACACCTGAAACTGTTGTGATTTGAGGATAGTATCATCACGAGTCCAGTGCAAGGGGAATATGGAATTTATACTGGAGTGTAAATTTAGATTTTATATTATATATAATTAAAAAAAAGGGTTAAACAACCACCGAAGGGTCCCACTGAGAGCAACTGCCATCTAAAAAATGACAACGGCTCCCAGTAGAACCGCGGTAAATCACACGTGGCCACGTCTCACAACCGTGATATGGGTGGTCACAGGGCACGGTGAAATCATAACGACAGGCCGGCGAAACCCTCGTGTGTCTTGAGCGCACGAAGCGACCCAAGGATGACAGCTTTCTGCATCCATCTCGCATGTGCCTTGATGTTGTATTCGGACGGAGCCGAGAATTCGATCACGAATATAGTTCGTTTCTCAAAGTCCTGGAGAACGATGTCAGGCCTCGAGTGTGTAATGGAGACTGCTGTCCGAAAATCGTAGTTCCAAAAAATTTGGCACTTCTCGTTTTGGACAGTTAACTCTATCTCCCGTGGAGCTTTCGACAGGGCATGGTTGCGACCAACACCGTAAGAGCGACAAAGATGGTAATAAAGCACTCTTAGGGCCGTATTATGTCTATAGATATACGTCGTTCCTGCGTGGGTCGGACACCCCAATAGTATGTGTTCTAGGTACTCAGCATGTACATGACACGCTCTGCACCTATCACTGGGAACTTCTGGACATAAAATGCGGTTACGGTATGCTAAGGTGGGAATGACAGGGTCCTCGCATGCGAACATAAAACCCTCTGTACCTGAATTAGGCCCTAATAATCTGAGGAAAGCAAAAGTTTGCTCCTTCGACAAGGACTGTTTTTCTACATTTCTGTGAAAGTTTCCGTGCATTTTCTTGTTGAGTAGCTGTTGGTGAAATTTTTCAACCTCTGCTTTCTTCACTTTGGCTTTTATAAGTGAAACATCTAGGTGGAGTAATGCACTTTTCTCACTTCTGATGTTAAAATTCAGGCCAAGGGTCTCGGCCGCTTGTTCCGCGGCTTTGTAAAGGAACGCTCCTTCGGCAATCATCTCGTGGTTCCTGACCATTTTTAGGAGAGGATCTCTGCCATTCGCAACGATGTAAGCTGTACTTAGAACAATTCGGTTATGAAGACACTGGAGATTCAGAAGTCCGCATTCGCCTTGACGGCGTGAGATGTATAATCGCGGAACTGACGGATTGATATGCAAGCTTTTATGCATTAGCATGATCTTACGTGTGGTGATATCAAGGGCCGTAAGCTCGTTCTTCGTCCATTGAACCACCCCAAACGAGTAGAGTAGAACCGGGACGGCATGCATGTTAGTCGCAGATACCTTGTTCAATGTCGACAGATTGGAAGACCAAATCTTGCGAAGGAAATGCTTGTATCTGCTTCGGAGAGACTCCTTCACTGATGTTACGTCCTTAATGCAGCTTTGAGGCACGCCCAGATATGTATAGGTCTCTCCAATATTAAGATATCTAATAACACTTATATCCACAAGCTCAGGGTCCTTGGGAACGCCAGTAATCTTTCCTTTCTTCAGATTAATTTTGGCACACTTATCCAAACCAAAGTCGATCCAAATCTCTCCTGTGTAATTCTTGATGATATTCATAGCAGTTTGAAGTTTGCTGTGACCAGAGGCATCGATTTTCAGGTCATCCATATAAAGTACATGAGTGACCTTATGCTCGCACTGATTAGTGTCGCCACAGAGTTATCCAGAAGAATTTCGTAGTGCGAGAGATAGAGGCAAAAGTGTGATGCAAAAAAGCAAAGGGCTCATGGTATCACCTTGAAAGACGCCCCTCTGGAAGGTGACGTTGTTCGTTTTTACACGATAATTTCTAGACGAGATAGTAAATCTAGTTTTCCAAAGAGGCATCAATCTCTCTATGCATCTCACTATGTGTGGATGTACCTTCAAGCTTTCCAACAGACAGATGATAAGTCTATGAGAGGTTCAATCGAAAGTTTTCAGGTAGTCAATCCAGGCCATTGACAGGATGCGCTGATGGGCTGCAGCGTCTTTACAGACACAGCTGCCAATTAGCAGGTTCTTTCGACAGCCTGCTACACATTTTTTCGAGCCACGTTGTTCGTACATCTCTCGCCACACAGGCTCAATTCGTCGAAAAATCCTGTTGTTTAGGACAGCTGTAAAGATCATATACAGTGTGTTCAAAAAAGTTATTGGCCTGTCATTCTCTGAGTTAGAAAAGTTGCCTTTTTTCAGCAGGAGTATAGTGCGTCCTAACACCAGCCACTGCGGAATGGGCGTCTCCGACTTTAAATATGAGGTGAATATGCGGGCCAAATGTTGGTGTGTAAAAGTGAACTTCTTCCACCAGAAGTTCTTGATACAATCTGTTACAGCAGCGGAAAAGTTCTTCGTGCTTCTAAGTGCTTTTTTCACCTCTTCGGCCGTGATTGATGGACATTCCTCCTCAGATTTTATGAGTTGGTCGCAAAACTCCTTGAAGCGGATGATATTGTAAGTATCTTCTTTCAACTTTAGTGTTTTCGGGATCTTGTATACCTCTCTCCAAAAAGTCTCTACCTCCTTGGGCTTGGGTGGCTTTTTACAGAAACAGGGAGATCACTCAAGAGGCGCGATGAGTCAGCGAGAAACTGTTGAGTCTCCCTGATCCATCTCTCCCTATTCTGTATTCTCCTCCTTGCGTCAGATAACAGCCGTATTTTGTCAACAATATGCTTCTAGATTGTCAGGAGCTTTGACTTGTTCAGAGTGTGATTCAAGATCCTTAGTTCTTGGGCGAACTTTCGAACCCTTTTCGTGAACGGTCTACCAGATGTTATGTAGTCAATCACACATTGAACACGGGACGCATTCCGTCTTGCCCATCCAATCTTCCTGTTCAGTTGATGCAAGCGTATTTTGGTATTTTGATCCATAGTCGGTTTTAGACTTATATATGAATCAGCCAAAGCTCTCGCAGCACCATAAACTGAGCAATTGATTTCAGCCAGATCTTAAGACTTAGGAGGAACTTGCATGTTAATGTTCCTCCTTGTCCTGAAATCGCGATCATCTCTCAGAAGGTACCTGCTTTCCATGGTTGGTCTTAATGTCGCTTCCTCATCTTCGTCTGCAGCTTGATCAAGCAACGGTTGGGGACGCGCTCCGCGTACATATCCATATTTCCGGAGGTAGTCAGGTTGATTTCGCAAAGAGTGATGCGAAACGTGCTGAAGCTCTGGGTGCTTCCCTCACCACAGAGTGTGCATACGCGCCCTAAAGCCTCGGTGAACAGGGATAATGCTGGCATCGTAGTAGTTTAGCAAGTCATCCTTGAGTTGATCCGTCCACTCAATGTGGGCGTTTCGCCAGTTCGTCGTCGTGTTTCTATCTACATTATTTTCAGCAACCCGAACTCTAGGATGATCGGCATTGTTTGCCGACCCATTGTCGGGTGCTCTGCGCGTTCGATCGTTTTGAACCGCATCTACAACTTTTTGGTGTTTTGATGGTGTCATTGTTGTTCCCACGAGCAGCTAGGGAAAGGGTTCGTCATTCCTTGTAGAGCCCCGCGTGCAAGGATAAGGCTGCATACTCTGAGAGGTCACCCGGTATCCCAGAGTCACCGTTCAAGACACCTCACCAGGTGCCATTTAGCTTTCGGCACGGTTGTTACGCCTCCGCTTACCAGTTATTCCTTTGGGACCATCCCTGGACAATTGTCCGCGACTGCTTCTTAATTATTGTAATCATATCCTGCAGAAACCCTTGGTACAGGGACCCTCTATCCGCAATCCGAGGACGCGTTCAAGGGCTTTGTCATAGGCCCTTCAGTTCTATTCCAAAGAAATCGAAACCGAACAGAAATATATATATATATATATATTATTATTATTATTATAGATTAGCAGTTCGAACTCGAAAGTTCATTGCCTCATCTACCCGAGACCGCCACACATCTCTGTCTTGTGCATTCTCCATCCAGTTTAAGTAATCATGTCCTAGTTCTTTTAGATCATCCCTTACATTTTTCTCCCATCTGTTTCTCGGTCTGCCTAGGGGTCTCTTACCAGTCGGTCTCCCTCTTAACACTTGCGCCACTGTTCTTTCATTGCCCATTCTTGCTACATGCCCGCCCATCTTAATTTACGCGCTTTCATTACTCTATTAATATTTGCTGACCCGTAGAGAGCGTGCAGCTCATCATTATGCAGTTTTCTCCACTCGCTGGTCTCTTCGTCCCTTTTTGGACCATAGATTTTTCTAAGTCTCTCTGTCGCATCGGCTACTAGATTGCCATTTTCGTCCCTCATTACTTCCGTTCTACTTTGAAAGCCTTTCTTTATAAAATTGATTCCCCTGTACATCTCACGCGGATTATTTTGTTTATTATGCGCTTCTATTGCTAGTATTTTATTCTTTTCCCACTCCCTTTTCTTGGATCTATAGAGTAAACTACTTAGTCTGGCCTTCCGACGTTTCTCAAACCAGATTTTGCACTCTTCGTCAAACCATGGTTTGCTTTTGGTTACTTTCTTAAAACCTATCGTAAGTTTCGCCGCTGCCTTTATCGCCTTTTTCGTATTGCTCCACAGGGTTTCCGGGTCCTCCTCGTGATTATTGTTATCGTCTCTCTGTTCTTGGAGAGCGTCGAAATTATTAGAAATCTCAACTTGGTAATTTAATGTTTCTGTTGCTGTTTTGAACTTATCTATATTGAAACGAACTGTTGGCTCTGTGCGGCTTGTTTTCTTACTTAACGCTAGCCTAGATCTTAGTTTTACTATCACGAGAAAATGGTCTGAATTTAAATCCGCTCCCCTATACGATCTTATATCGAGAATGTTTGTATGACGTCTTCTGTCAATTAGAACGTGATCAATCTGATTGTGAGTATTACCATCTGGTGATGTCCAGGTGGCCTTATGTATATTTTTATGCTTGAAATATGTGCTTTTGACAACGAGGTTCTTTGAAGCTGCAAAGTTTATTACTCTGGTTCCATTATCGTTACTGACGTCATGCAAACTTTCTGATCCTATTGTAGGCCTATACATCGGTTCTTTTCCAATTTTCGCGTTGAAATCCCCCAATACTATTTTTGCGTCAAACGTTGAGAACTTGTCAAAAACCTGCTCGATTGTTTCATAAAAAAGATCTTTAGTGTCTTCGTCTTTGTCCTCGGTGGGGCAGTGCGCATTGATTAATACGTGTTTGCTGAAATTACCCTTTAGTACAATGTATGATAACCGGTCGTTAATGAATTGCATGTCGATAAGTGCTTGCGAAATTCGTTTATTAATAAGAAAAGCAGTCCCCAGTCTTTGCCCCTTAGCTCCTCCCCAGCGCAAAGTATAGTTATCCCTAGAAATTGACGCGAAATCGCCCGACCAGCAGGTTTCTTGAAGTGCTATTAAGTCAGTTTTGTATTCAATTGCTATCTTAATGAGTTCGCTAAATCGTCCAGTTTTTAGACTACGCGCGTTTAGAGTTCCCACCCTTAGATCTTTAACTGTAGTTTGTTGTTTTTGCAAGTTAGCCATGGTAGTTTCAAGATAATCCGCACGTTAGGATCCTATTCCGATCGTAGGTGAGTCCACTGTCCCAGGAGTGATAACCCCCATACCTCCCTAGGTCTAAGTATGGGAGCTTTCCGACTCTGACAAGGACCATGTCAACTTGTCGTCAGACACATTACAGTTTCATCCTCGTACCCTAACGTCCCCCTGCAAGGCAGCGCGCCTACTGGCATCAATACCCTTTTGGCCCTATGCAGGCGAATCATTTCACACATCTCTTGCGGGCAGTGTCATCGCTGGAGTGTCCAATGGGCAGCAGGATTTTTCCCTTACAAGATTTTTAGTTTTGGTTCGGGTAGAGTTTCTAGGTGGGTACACGCTGCACCCTGGCTTGCCAGAACCCACCCATTGTGTATGAACGCGAATGGGTGGGT
>CAKNYM010005011.1:0-18303 GCA_932195095.1 Andricus curvator | reverse complement strand
GCGCCATCTGCGATGGGCCAGAGAACTAATATCGCACCCCTCAATGCTTCTCTGTCCCCGCGCCCATGTCCTAAGAATTCGCCATTTCGCTGTACAGAGTTGACCGAGCCTGCTCCCATGGCAGATGAAAGCAGTGGATGAAACCAGAAATTCATGAGTGAAAGACACAAATATATCTATCCGTCTCTTTCCCTCTCATGAGTTTCTGCTTTCATCCACTGCTTTCATCTGTCATGTGAGTCTACCATTAGGGTACCTTTTCACGGAGTTCGAATTTGAATTTTTCATTGAATTAATTGGCGTTTACGAGAATTCGCTCTGAGCTCGAAGGGGAGCTCAACCAATGCAATTTATGAGACTGCATGGCCGTCAGATTATATCCTATAAAGAGGTTGAGCTCCCCTTTGAGCTCAGAGCGAATTGTCGTAAACGCCAAATATTTCACATAGACACCATTACCTGCCCATTATCGCATAATTGTTAATTAACCATTGGCATGCAAAGATTTCTGTAAATAAACGTGAAATCATATGTTTCAAAGATATACCGAAAAGTTTCCGCTGTAAAAATGTCATCTTCGGAAATTCTGAAGCCGAAACTTTACGTCGTTTTTTTCAATGTACCTATTAACTTTAAAGACCATGGCGACTTTCAAATCCTGCGTCTGCTGTCAAATTTATTTTGGTGAATAAAGTGTGGTAAGTCGGAAATTCGCCTATTAATTCGCTAATTAGTGTTAACTATCATCCTTTTGGAGTGCCTTGTACGCGGAAATATGTAAGAATTCATAATTTATAGCCGCTTCTCTAAACTTAAAGTCAGCAAGTGACACTTCGCCCAGGTTACTCTCCTCCAGGGTAAAGTCGGGTATACTTTACCCACTTATCAATTACCCAGCGCGACATTACCCTGCACTCTAGCCGACTTTACCCAGAAATAATGATTACCTGCAACATCTGTTACCCCCAGTTTTTTCTGTGTTCAATTCAGTAGAATTCTCTTACGTTTGGCCGAATACTTATCAGTTGAGCGGAATTCTCTTGAATTTAGTAGAATTCTCTTGAGTTCGGCAGAATTCTCGTGCAATCTGTAGAATTCTCTTGAATTGAGTAGAACTCTCTTGATTTCCGTAAAATTATCTTAAATTCTATAAAAGATTCTTGAATTCTGTAGAATTATCTTGAATCCTGTAGAATCCTCTTGAATTCTGTAAAATTCCCTAGAACACTTTTGAACTCATTACAAACGTTTAAAAACATCTAAATTCATTAGAATAAGCTTTGATTTATTTTGAATTCATTAGTCTTTCCAATTTTTATTGTTGTAAACCTTACAATTAATGTCAATGAAATTCCACTGAAAAAATGCGACACGCAACAGTCGTAATTAAATGCTTGATGATTTCAGTGCAGTACGGAAATCAAGAGAGCTCTACTCAAGAATTTAACAGATTGCACGAGAATTCTATCGATCTCAAGAGAATTCTACTAAATTCAAGAGAATTCTACTCAACTCACGAGAATTCTGCCAAACGTATGAGAATTCTACTGAATTGAAGACAATTCTACAGATGTATAAAAACAGTCTCCGGATGGAAAGGTCAGTTACTGATCTTTCCATCCGGAGACTGTTTTATACATCAATCAAAGGTCGAAACTGAAGAAAGAGATGCACTCTAATCAAAACGAATTTCCTTCCAACACAGATGGGGCTTCTACCAGTGGATCAGATTCCACTTTGGATTGCAACTATTAATATTTCTACAAAAATTTTCTCGTTTTTCATCTAGATTAGCTATTTTAAGAAATCAAAATTTTTTTTTGATCAGATGCCGAAAAAGTGGTATTATTCCACCACATTTAGAGAATTATAACAGAATTGGTAAGCTTAGATTTTACGATTTATTTTTTCCAACCAAACGTATACAAAATAAATTCTCATCACATTTTCATCATTTTTTATCGGCAAAGATTTATTTTTTGTTTTGTTTATAATTTTATGTAAAAATTTTACTATAATGAATAATGTTTTCAACAGGCTTCAATAGGCTTGAAAAGGGACCACATTGAGTCCGAAACGTTACTGACCTTTCCATCCGGAGACTGTTTTATACATCAATTAAAGGTCGAAACTGAAAAAAGAGATGCACAATTCTACAGACTTCAAGAGAATTATACAGATTTTAAGAGAATGCATAAATAAAGAGAACTCTACGGTATTCACGAGCTATTTATACACAATTCCACAGAATTATGATTAATTCAAGGGAATTCTGCCAAACTCTAGAGAATTCTTTTCAATTCGAAAGAATTTGGCTGATTTCAAGAATATTCTGGTAAATTCGAAAGAAAACAGGATAATTTGACTAAATTCAAGAGAATTCTGCCAAACCTAGGAAAATTCTACTGAATTTAAGAGAATTAAACAAAGTTTAAGAGAATTTTACATATTCCAAGAGAATTCTCCTGAATTTAAAAGAATTATACACAATTTAAGAGAATTCTACATAATTCAAGAGAATTCTACTGAATTCAGGAGAATTCTACATTATTCAAGAGAATGCTGTTGATCTTAAGAGAATTCTGCCGAACGTGAGAGAATTCTGCTGAATTGAAGAGAGTTCTGTCGAACTTAAAAGAGTGCTACTGAATTCAAGAGAATTTTACATAATTCAAGAGAATTATACTGAATTCATGAGAATGATACAAAATTCAAGAGAATTCCACTGAATTCAAAAGAATTTTGCTGAAATCAATAGAATTCTACAGAGTTAGAGAGAATTTCGCTGATAATAAGAAATTTCTGCTGAATTCAAGAGAATTCAGGAGAATTCCACTGAGTTCTCGAAAATTCTACTAAATTCAAGGGAATTTACAGAATTCATGAGAATGTTGTCTAATTTGGTCGATTGTGGAAAATATTTTTTTGCAATTTCTGTATCTCGTTGACGTGTTAAGTTACACCAGAGAGTCACAACCTACTGGAAAAGCGAACGGAGGAGAAAGTGTACGAACTGGAGTGGGACTCCGATGCCTTAAATCGAACGAACCTCTCTTTCTACCATGTGCGATAGACAACGGGGCGCGATCGAAACCGAAACGATGGTTTCGAAAGCTCTCTTTCTATCGTCTATGGTAGACAAAGAGGATCTCATAGTTATGAAGCGACAAGTACGACTTGTCGTTGGCAACCATCGGACCCTCTCTGTCCACCATATACGATAGAAAGAGAGTTGTTTATGACTTGTTTATGCAACACTCTTGTCGATGGCACATGGACTGTCAACCTTCTAACGCGTGCTTCTGATTGGTTAATCATTAATTGTTAATTACTCGGTAATTATTAACTTTAACAAAATGTTTTTATAATTATTTGCGACGCCATTTTTTTGTTAGAATTTAAAAATTCAAAAATGTTGTTAGAGTACTGGGACACCCTGTATATGTATAACACCAACTTGGCACTGTAAGAAATTTGAATCTTCCCGCCAAGAAATATACTAGTTTAGAGAGTGTTGGGTAAAAGCGTCTAAGGGCGCAGTCCCATGGAGGTAAATTAGTAGAATAGTTGAACAGTTTTGACCAATGAGGTGTATTCACAAGCTGTAGCAGTCACCTCATTGGTTAAAACTGTTCCACTATTCTACTAATCTACCTCCATGGGACTGCGCCCTTAGCGCGCTGAAGCTAGGTTTCAAAAACGGTGGATACCGTTACACCTCCCCTCCTACAGTGATGCCAATGTTGGCGCCTTTTGCTACTGCGCTTGCGTTCGAGCCGCGCACTGGTTGGCCGCAGTGAGGTTCATTCTGCAAAACTAATCGTAGGTGGCAGCACCGAGCCGAGTATGTGACATGTGACGGAATGCAATTTTCACTTTTGGAAATTTCTATGGTCTATGGCGAGAAGTTGGCAACAACTATATAGGAATGATAGGAACCTACATTATCATGAAAATAACCAGGAATGAGCGGAAAATTTGAATATTTGATAAATTTCGGATTTAGTTTGAAACACAAAAACAAGGCAATAAATGATTACAGCTTTAGGAAAGTCACTCATTAGGAATTTTAGGAGAAAAATAAAGTAATAAATTAGGATATCTGAAAGAGCGTGGGAAGTATCAGCGAGGGTAGCTTAGATTCAACAAGGGTACAGGATTATCTGTCAAGGGTTTGGTATGTGACTGATGTCATCTAACATAGGCTATCGAGTATTCTAGAGGAAAAATCAGGTCTAAAATAATGAATTTAGAGGCATAATCAGGAAATATGGGACTGACTCATTTAATGATTGAGGTTGGTTTGCATGGGTTCCCTGAAATTAGGGGGGGGGGGGAGGGGGGCAACTTGGGTATTGATTAGGGTTATTCTATGCGTAGGTCTTATTTGAAAGGCAACTTCAAAAGGGGAGAATATTCTAGGTTAATTCCTGCGTGTTTACTGCGGCTAAAAGTTGATGACTTTCAAAGGGGAGAAAATTCTGGACGAATTCTTATGTATTTACGATGGTAAAAATCAATGACTCAGGGACCGTGGTCCCATGTCGATCAATGAAATCCTGTGGGAGTAGGAAGTTTATAAAAGAGGACGAAGCTGATGCCGAGGGCGGGTTCGTCTTGAGCTCAAGCCCGAGTTTGTATCGGTTCGGTTTTTGCCTTTGCGGAAGTTTTGCGAAACATATAGTTCTTGCGAGTATGTTGAGTAAATCTTCGAATAATTATACTTTGTTAAATTCAATATTAAAATTTGTGAGAGTGCGTGACCTAAAATATTGAAAACTTTTAATTGAATAAATAAGATTAATTATTTTATTGAAAATATCAGTGTTATAATTTTCTGTAAAGTGCTCCAGTTTTCCAAGTTCCAGGGTAATGATTTTTCAGTCTTTGGCAGCAGAGGACCACCATCATTAAAATTAAAATTACATCATAATAAATAAGTTTAAATTCATTTAAACTTGTCGGTATTTCGAAATTTCAACGGAGCGACAATAGCGGGCCAGGACAGGCCCAGGACGTAACATATTTCTGGTGACAGCGGTGGGATTACTGCACCTGGAATTGGGATTTTAAAGAAAAGTATTTTGAATATTTTGAGTGTAAATTAAAATTTTAATTAAGTGAGAAACAATGACAGGGTGGCCGCTGGATCAGGAAACCGGGAAATGACCGGGAATTTTTTGGGACCGGGAAAAACCGGGAAATGACCGAGAATTTTTACGGTGACCGAGAATTTTTAAAGTTTTTATGAAATTCGGTTTTCCGCTTGAAAAATTGATTAAAATAATGTTATGAATAAGGAATATCCTCTATGGTGAATTTTGAAATTCCCGCCTTATTTGTGCAAGCGAGCAACTTGATTGCAGAGGTGTGGACTGTGGAACAACCTTAGGCTGCTGTTTATAGCGCTCATTGGACCAGCTATATTAAGAAATAGTTCCACCAATCAGGTGATGTTTTCATTATAAATTATGCGTGTGATAGCAACTTTAACAGTTGTATAGTGAAGTAGGCTGTTATGCCTTATACGCATTTGTCGATTTCGTGATTTCGATAACCACGTGAAATTTCAAAGAATTTTCTGAACCTGTTCTGAAATTTCATGATATTATAATGTTACTTCTAGAAACACGTAAACGCCCTCTCTAAAAGCAATAGTTACTAGGGGTTATATTTAAGTAAATAAAGTATTTCTAACCTTAAGTTGGGGTAAAAATCGCTTTGTTTGTACTGAATCGGTCAGTATTATGTATATGAACAAAGTTTGTGTCATGTTCAACAGAGATTAAAGTTGATATGTTTAGAATATTAAACAAAAAGATGTTTTGAAACGCTTAAAAGCATGACCGGGAAATTTTTGTTGATGACTGAGAAAAGACGGGGAATTTTTTTTACCAAAAAAAGCGGCCACCCTGAATGAAAGTGTTGTCAAATGGTCACGCCTCTAAAAAGTAAAGTGAAAAGAATAATAAATTTTAGTGAAGAAAAAGATTGTGAATTATTCAGCAATGATAATCTGAATCCGGTTTTGGGACTATCAACGTTTCAAAAATTTTCAAATATAAAATCCAATTTGGCATAACTACAAATATAGTTTGGGAATCGAATCCTTTAAGCTGAGTCAATAAAGGGGTGGATTTATAGTAGCTCCTTGATTTGACTTTACTGGTTTGAAAATTCAGAAAAGTCTTGAGAGATTTTAATAAAAATCCAGTTCGGCAAAATTACAAATTTTATTTTTGGAACTGAAGGATCCTGGCAGAGGTTTTTTGACTGCCGCGGTTTTCCTCTACCAAGAAAGGGTCAGGGTGGATAACGAGAGTCTGCGGCAGAAAATACTCCTCCGTTACCATCAGGTTAATTAAATTTAACCAAGAAGAGTACCAACCTAGAGGACTATCTTGATAAGGATAGAGGATCAGGAGGATCAGAGGAATCCAACGAGGGATCTACCAGGAAATCAAGGACAACAATTCAGCAGGCTGGAGCCCTGTTACCACAAGGATTAAATCGACATAGAAAAACCACAACCCGGAAAGAAAATATTTATGTTGGATTACATCTGCAAATTTGTCAACAAAAGGTAGGTCACGCACTCAAATTTCGAACTCTCACATATTTTGCGATTTTTCATTCCTTTTTTTTTTGCGTTAGAACCAATAATTTTACTACTTAAAAATTTTGCGATATCAAAGTTTGCGAATTTCAATTGGAAATAAGTTAGCTAGATTGTAAAATGAGTGACTCAGATATAGATACGCATAAAGAAATAGTAGGATCAGAAAATAATTCTGCAGACATAGAGATGTCATCGAGCAATAATGGTGAACAATTAGGGGGTGGAGGTGGTGGCCCAGCGGGACTACAATCTCCACCGATACAAAGAGAAACATCACGCTCGTCTGAGGCTTATGGAGGTGAAGAGGTATTCTTTAGAAGTCCAGATCAAGGGGAGACTGTTCAAAATTCCGATCATGATTTAGAAGTACTAAATAAAACTAATTTTCCAGCTCAAAGAAAAACTATTGAGGCATTCAGGTTAGCTCGCGACATTATTCCAGAATTTAACGGTGAAAACATGTGAAACATGTCTAGGGCTGCAGCTATAGGATTGGAAAATAACGAAACGAATTATCTCGTAATGCTAATTCGAACAAAAATAACGGGAAAAGCTAGGCGATATATCCAAGATAGAGTTGGATTAGATTTTGAAAATCTAATGCAAATTTTAGAAACTCATTTCTCACCGAAATTAGATACGAGTCAGTTAATGCAGGAATTAGCTACGATTGCCCGCGAGAAAAATGAAGAAATAGTTGAATATGGTACTAGAGTCAATGAAATTTTAAATAAGATAATCACTCAGGTAATGAAAAAGACACCAGGGGAAAAGGGGTTAGAAAGATGTCAGGAATATAAAGAAAATGCAATAAAAAACTTTATGAGGGGTTTGGATCGTGCTACTTTGTCTTTTGTTAAGGATAAAAATCCTTCCACTCTAGATAAGGCTGTCGAAATTGCCACAGAAGCTGATTTATAAAACAAAAGTTGGAATAAAACACATAATAGATTTGAAAATTCGCCTTTCAGAAATAATTCTGAAAATCGTGAAAATAAATTAAAATTTGCTAATCAAAAACGTGTGGCTCATGTTATTAGCGACACAGAGGCACCGGGGCCATCGCGGGGTCGATCGATGTCATCTATAGGGTGTTTTAGTTGCAATGAATTGGGGCATTTTAAGCGTGAGTGTCCCAAGAATGCACAGGATAATAATCCAACCCCTATACAAAAATCTAAATCTTATTGCACCTGTTGTCACTATACAAATCATATTATTGCACAATGCAAGTTAAAACAACGTCATGAAGAAGAACGCAATAATAGATCTCAGTCCGCACAGAAGTTTTTAAACTTCCAACAGAGGCGTCGAAGCGATGTGACGACGACCTCGAAATCAAATCAGCACCAAGACAAAAAAATGTCCTCCAAATCAGAGACCCCCGACTCTCAAAGACAAACCCAGTAATTACAGTTGAAAATAGGAATTTTTATAAGGGAATTACATTATTTATGATTGATACAGGATGCGATTTGAATTTAATTAAAAAACGTAATGTAGATTCAAGAACGTGGATAAATAAAAATAAAAGGTATAATTTAGTGGAAATTGGTTCAGAGGTGATTCAAACTTTGGGAGAATTTCAAACAGTAATAAAAGAAATAGAATCAAGTTTTCAAATTGTTCCTGATGACTTTCCTATTAATCAAGGGGGAATTTTAGGGACGTCATTTTTGAAAAATCATAAAGCTAAATTAATAATTGATGAATTTGAAATAAATTTGGCAGGCTCAGAATTATCTGAAATTTCTTATTCCACAATTAAAATCCCAGCTAGAACTAAAAAATTGGTAGAAATACCAGTTAAAGATACACATTTGATCGAGGGATGCATTCGAAGAGTTAACGCGGGCCATGGGATTTTTATCGGGGAGTCTCTAGTGACTCAGGTCGGGGACTAGGTTAAGTGCTACGCGATCAATAGCACTGCGAGCGATACTAGACGGCGAGTCTACTACTGGTGCGAATAGCGGGGAGAAAGAAAAGGCTAAAAGGTTCGCGGAACTCTTGAAATTGATTGATTTGAAAAATTTAAATGAAGAAGAAAAACTAAATTTAATGGAATTATTTGGGGATTACTTAGATTTATTTCATTTATTATTGATTGATTATAGGCAACTTAATGAAAAAACGGTATCTGACGCGTATCCCCTCCCAAACATTAGCGACATTCTTGACCAATTAGGGGCGCTAAATATTTGTCAGTCTTGGATCTTGCCTCGGGATTTCATCAGATCTCTATGGATCCTGATTCAAGAGAAAAACCCGCTTTTTCAACCCCTTATGCCCATTTAGAATATACTTGAATGCCATTTGGTTTGAAGAATGCCCCAGCCACTTTTCAGAGGTTGATGGATCGTGTCCTGACAGGATTACAGAGAATAGAATTTTTTGTTTATATGGATGATATTATCATTTATGCAAGTTCCCTGGAAGACCATGCACGAAAGTTGAAATCACTTTTCGGGCGTCTAAAAACAGCAGGCTTAGTATTACAGCCGGAAAAATGTAAATTTTTAAAGAAAGAAATAACGTATTTGGGCCATATAATTACTCAAGGTGGGGTAAAGCCAGATCCCAGGAAAATAGAAGCAGTTAACCATTTTCCGATTCCTAAACGTAAAAAGAATATTAAACAATTTTTGGGATTAATAGGGTATTACTGGCGATTCATTTCAAATTTTGCTAAAAAGGCAAAACCATTAACTGCAATATTGAAGAAAGATATTCCTATTCATTGGACTGATTTGCACCAGAAAGCATTTGAAATTTTAAGAGATAAAATTTGTTCAGAACCGTTATTAAAATATCCGGATTTTACAAGACCGTTTTTACTCACTACTGATGCATCCAATTATGCATTGGGAGCGATATTAAGTCAAGGAGAAATTAATAAAGATTTACCAATATCTTTTGGATATAGAACTTTAAATGATGCAGAAATAAATTATAGTACAACTGAAAAGGAGCTTCTTGCTATAGTCTGGGCCGTTGGATATTTTCGCCCTTATTTATACGGACGCAAATTCGTCCTTATCACAGATCATAGACCTTCAGTTTGGTTGCATGGATTAAAAGATCCAGTATCTAGATTGGTTAGATGGAAAATTAAGCTTAGCGAGTATGATTATGAAATTCAATATAAACCTGGAAAAATAAATTCTAATGCTGATGCTTTGTCTCGGAATCCTTGCGATTTGGATCAATGTCGAGACGGGAAATTGCATTTTTGTGGAACGTATAGCTCGACCCGGATCCGTGAGTGCACCACGGGGGAAGAGGCTTTGGATAATGATAAATGGGTTCAAAATGAACAAACTCATGAAACTAATGAACTAATTGAAAATGTTTTTATGGTTGGTGAAATCCTTGATTCTGTAAATCCCGGAAAGGAATCAGATATTTCTGATTCGGAAAAAGACTGCAGTGATCATACTGATTATGATACTGCAGAAGATGAAGAAACAGCGATAGTACAGGCCCCCTCGGGTACAGCGATCCGTACGACCAAGTTTCCGATCGCTGCCGGGTGTCGTGATAGGGACCCCCAAGCGGCGCACTACCATAGGACCATCCCTATGCTACAAGCTGAGGAGGAAGGGCACTCGAATCCCGGAATTGATAGGGAAGTTAAGAATTCTGCCTTAAAAAATTATCGTCTCGGTGAAGAGACAAGTCCGGGGAGTGGAGGTAATCTCGTGGATGCATGCGATAAGTGGCTACCACGTACCGACGACTCAGTTTTATCAGCTGTATCGTCAGGTAACTCTCGCGGAAGCTAGCGTAGGGAACCCGAAGCCGGGCGATGTGGCGACCAAGTCGAAGCCTAGACATGCGAGCGGGATGAGGGAGGAGAGTGTCATAGATATACCTGCTCAGGGAAGAGCAGGTGGGCTATCGGCTGAAGGTGGCTTTAAATGCCTGAATTATGTTTTTCAATGTCAAGAGAACTGTGACAATGAGTGTCAAGAAAATGATAAAAATATAACAACCAAGGCCTGCACTCGGGGACGCCTTTGCAGTGTTGGGTCAGAAGTTCTTGAAGGTATGCATCAGAGATTTCACGAAAGAAGATTCAATTAAATGATTCACCCGTTTTAGTGATTTTGGATGGCAAAATTAGATACAGTAATGATAAAATTACAATTGGAAATGGTCATATGTAAATTTCATCTCAGCAGATTGCGAATTAAAATTAATGGTTAATAAAGAGATACTAAAATCTGAATGATTGAAAATTGATGAATTGATCGAGGAGGTCCCAAAGGTTGGTGAAGTGATTGTTTTGCGAATAAAGGTAGATATATTTTTAATGTAGTAATTAAAAGCAAATTCGAAGATCAACCTTTTCTCAATGTGATATCAAAAGCTGTTTTGGCTCTTAAAAATGCAATAGAAACTCTAAATGTAATATGTATTAAAATTCCAAGCTATGATACTGATCTGAATGGGGTCTCTTGGATATCCATCGAACAAATTTTAAGACGACAATTTAAAGATTCAGAAATTTCAATTGTAATTTGTTCAGGGGAAGTAATAATTCCACCAGAGGCTGATCGTGAGGGAATTATGAGAGAATTCCATGAATCAGCAGCTGGGGGACATAAAGGCGTTTCAAAAACTTACTGGAGAATTAGAAATAAATTTTATTGGAAAAATATGAGAATAGATATTCAAAATTTTATTAAACTTTGTCGAAATTGGCAAGAAAGAAAATTAGTTAGAGTCAAAACAAAAATGCCAATGGAAATTACAGAAACTCCTAAAGAATCTTCCGATAAAATTCAAATTGATTTTGTCGGGCCTCTACCAAGAACTATTAAAGGAAATAAATTTATTTTAACAATCCAGGATAATTTTTCTAAATTTTCTGACGCAATTCCTATACCAAATGCGGAAGCTGAAACAATAGCAGTCGCATTGGCCGAACAATTTATTATGAGACATGGATGTCCACGGTAAAGAAATGAATTTACCAACTAGTTTTTCTGAAAAAAAACTCTTCCACTTATGTTAAATATGTGCTAGATTTATTTCAAAAATTGGTTCACGTTCAAAAAACGGCAGAAGAAAATTTAAAAGCAGCAAAAGAAAGGTCAAAAGGGTATTACGATCAAAAGTTGAATGTGCAAAATTTCAAAGAGGGAGATTTTGTCAGGCTTTTAGAACCCCTATCTGCCCATAAGTTCGATAGACAGTATTCGGGCCTATTCCAAATTGAGCGAATAATTGGGAATTGCGATGCATTAATCAGAATAAGACCCAATAAAACCAAAATTGTACATCTTAATAGATTGAAACTTGCTGCAATTCCAATGGAAACCTGAAAATCGAAACTTCTTTTAAATCAAGAATTTGTAAATAAATAATCAAACATTCATTTTTTAATAATATTTATTCACTATAAATATGAATTCACAACTTTAAATTGTAAATAACAATAAATAAGAGTGAGTGGATCTTAAGTGAGTTTTACTTTTGAAAATGCAACTTAAATATTATGCAGTTATGCAAGTAAATTATGTGATTAAGTATTATGCATCACTCTGCTAGTCATTTCAAATTAAAACACAATTTAAAATCCTTGAACCAAAATTTCAAAAGGAAAAAAATCATGAACAGATCAAAGATAAATAACGAAGAACTTTAAAGCACTAAAATAAAATTATATTTCGAAAATGTTATATTTAAATTTTTGTCCTTTTTCTAATTATTAAAATTAAACTACAATTTATAATTGAAAATTTTGCATCAATAAATTAAAAGGTAATAACATTAAAGCAATAACTTCTTTATAAATAAAATAACTAGAGGTGTGACTGGAGTTATTATGAAAAGAATCATACTCTAAAACATAAATAAATTTTCCTTTAATTAAAATTTAAATTTAAATTTCGCGCCAAAATATATTTGTATTTTTATGTTAAATCAATATTTAATATTAAATAGTTTACAATTTCTAAGACAATTTCCTTATCTTGATCATGGGTCGCATTGAACGTAAACAAAGGGGACTCATGAAATATGAGAAGTATTGCGTCATGTGTTAGTTACTTGTGCATTTGTAATTTTCGTAATTAAGGGCGTGGAAACTTTCAGTGTATAATTTAATTTGAATATCGTATTCAAAAAGTATTCCTTTAAGGAAATTAATGTTAACCAATCAATGAAACAAAATTATAATTTAAACAATAAATAAAATGCTAAACCAAGAATTCAAAATGACTAGAAAATGAATGAAATTGATTATCAAGTTCAGCAAAATGTAAATTATTTTAGTCCGAATTAATTAGAATTTTCACTCTCGTTACAAGAGATATTTGGTGTTTATCATTTTTATTAGACTATAGTAATTGAATTTTGTTTAGAATTAGTAATATCCAAAATATATAAAATCATTTGGGAAATATTTAAATAAAAATAAATAAAAATATACATATGTATCCGATTTAAATTAAAATTCGCGCCAAGACTAAAAGAATAAAAGTGCGTAATAATTCGACGTTTCGCGAGCACGCACAGGAAAACAAAAAAGCAAAGAATGGATTCGTTTGCTGATAATGTTGCCTCTATTTTGGCTGCGGGAATCCAAAATAATAAGATCTTATGAGTGCAACCATTTAAAAATACTCATTGTGAAGTAGGAATTGTCGGACAATCATCAGGAGCTGTTGTTCCTCCCCCTGTTTCTTCATTCTGGTTGGAGTACATCATGAAATTGATACGTCGATTTAACCATGCATCTGGCGTGATTTTCGTAAATCAGTCTGACATTTGGCAGTGGCACTGTGTCCACTGTCAAAATCGAATGAGAAGCCCCTGGGCGTACCCCACAAAAGTGCATCTAACTGTGCCCTCGCATTTGTGCCATTCACGGCTGTGTCCTGTTTGCGGGTGAGTGGGAATCGTTTTCCTTTTTTTTTACCTTTTGACCCTTTTCTTTCTGAAAATAATAACCCTAGTAGCAACGTCTGCCTTGTATGACAGAGGCCAGAGTCTGGCTCAGCATCTGCTCCTTCTAGTCGACGAGACTGGCAGGAAAAATGATCAGACTAGACGAAGAACAGAATCTGGTGAATAAAGGAACCAGAATCTGGTATTTAGTTTATAAACACTAGCAATTAATGTAGAATGTAAATAATGAAATTGAAAATCTAGCAATCGGAAATTTGAACGATTCACAAGTATGACCAAACATGCAAGCTTATACGACAACAGGTTATGTTTTTAATATTTCAGTGTGTCTCCTGAAATGTTGTGACGTCTCCGCAGTATATTTTCCCAGAAAAGGCTGAAATATAGTTTAAAACTATTACAGAAACCTATTTAGTACCATTTTACGTTATTTTAAGTTTGTCTGGTGTATATCACGACCAGTCTGGGCCAGGGTCTGCTATACCAGACTCTGGTGCCAGAACAGCACGCCAAAGCCGAGCCAGCCGGGCGCCAGGCTGCAAACAGATTCTTCTTTTTCTGGCAGAACTGACGTGTTCTATTCAGTGCCGGCAATTACATGCATAGAATGTTGTGATGCATTGATCCGATGCAGAAAGGCCCTTGAACAAGACCAAATAATCCGTCATCTCTATTTTTATCGGGCCGAAGATTCAGTGATTATTCGCACAATGCGAACGATGAGTGAAGATGACTATCCACCCGGCTTATTTCTGAACGTGGCTTTGAAAAGCGAAATTTTCGAAAACGATGAGCAGGGATATGCCCCCTTTTTTGGGATGTACATTGGGCCCAGAATTCAATATGTTTTTGACATTTCCGGGGCCATTCCGCCACCTATATACGGGTGTTTTTTTTTAACTTGAGACAACGAAATATCTCAAAAAATACGCATCCTACGGAAAAAATGTCTGGAATAAAAAGTTTTTATTTTCGAGGGGGAAAAAATATTTTCTAAAATTTACCCCACCCCCACAGGAGACAGGGGTGGGGGTAACTTTGTAATTTCAAATGGCAACCCCAATTTTTTATCACACATTCAGATTCTCCTTTACGAAATACGTAAGTTTTATTCGGAAAATTTGTTTCGATTCGCGATAGATGGCGCTGCAATTGCGAAAAATGAAATTGTTGACACTACTTTTAGCTCTACCCAGGAATAACGACGCGGACGTAGTAGTTGTCTATTCCCTTCGGGGTGCTTAATTTCGGCGAGTCCCCTTGCCTCTCACCATCCATTTTACAATAAGTGCTCAAAATGGTGTCCTCGCAGTTCGATGCACTTGTTAATCCGAGCTTTGAAAGATTCCACACAACTGCGAATTGTGTCTGGTGATATTTGTGCACAAGCAGACCTGATTCGCTCGATCATGTTATCACGAGTTGTGGGCACTTCTTGATACACGCGATTCTTTAGATAACCCCACAAATAGAAATCCGGCGCCGTAAGATCTGGCGATCTGGCAGGCCAATTTACTGGACCTCCTCTACCGATCCATCGTCCATTGAATTCGCGATTGAGTACTTCCCTCGCGATTGCCGCATAATGTGCTGGACAACCGTCATGTTGAAACCACATGTTGTGTCGCACTTCCAAGCTTAGGTCTTCCAGCAATATTGGAAGTTTGATTTTCTAAAAACTTACAATATTTTTCACCGTTCAAATTTCCATCAATAAAATACGGACCGATAAGTTGATCTCCAATTATTCCACACCAAACGTTCACGGACCATGGACGCTGATGCTCAATTTCACGCAACCAATGTGGATTTTCTACACTCCAATAATGCATGTTGTGCCGATTAACGTTACCATGGTTTGTAAAAGACGACTCGTCTGTGAAGAGTACTAGAAAAAAGAAATTCGGGTTTCCTTGTATCTGCTGAACCGCCCCCCAGATAACAATGTGAAACGCATATGCGACTCACAGTGTACGCACTCATGCGGATTAATCCGCACGCGTGCGTTCACCACGGATGAGAGATGCGTCCTCATATGAGACGCATATCGCTCGCACGGGTGATGGTCGCACGCGTGCGTGTGAAATGCGATCATCGTGCGACTGTACCCTGAATCCTAAAATACTATTTATATATTTAAATATCTATGTCAAATAAATAAATTGTTATTTTGGATTTACAACCAAAACCAAATTATAGTTTTCAACCATAATTTTTCCACTTCACCCGATGGAAAATCACGAAATTTTGAAGGTTATATATTTAGCGTGGTGTAAAGGGTGCAAAGCGTGCTATAAACGTTGTATAAACAGGCCATCTGACTAAATGTGATTCTACACTGTCCGAGTTATTATAAGTTATTTAAAATATTATCTTTATATAACATTGATAGTGAGCACGATTATAATGGCACGATAATATAAGAAAAAATAAGGTTATGTAAAACGCGGAAAACTATAAACAAAGCCGTAAACGCGGGCTGAAGGTGGGAGACTGCGGAAGACAGAGCGGGGAGACTATGTGGGCGCGCGACGGCCATCGTCATTTCAAAGATATAATTTTCAACAACTGAGCGCGCTTTTTAAACTTCTTATCTCAACGTGAAAGTATTAACATCATTATAAAATTGATTAAAATTCATTAGAAAATTGAAGATCTATTAAAGTATTCAAAAAAGAAGTATTCAAAATTATGAAAATTCGATTAAACATTTAAGTTGGATTTCTGCAAATACTTCAACAAATTTCGAAACAGTAATTCTAAATCTTATGCAATTAAAATTACAAAATTGCAGTTATAAAAAATAAAAAGTATTTCATGGGCTATTTGAAGTTAAAATTCAAAATTATATTTGACCAACATTGTCATTAAAAAAAAAACTCATTTAAAATTCAAATTGGGAATTTTCAAAATATTATTTGAATACAAAATAAACATTTTTGATTAATTGGAACTGTTTAGATATCCCAATAAAGTTTAAATTTAAGTTCCCTGGCGGATCGAACGAACGGAGCGGATACGCTACAGCGTATCCTCACAGTATCCACATCGTAGCCTCTCCATATCATGCAAGAAAAACTCATTAAAAAAGGAAGATGAACATTTCACTTGTTGAAATTCGGATTCTACGTGAAATTTTGCGTTAAAAGGTCACGGAGTAATCGCAGTAGTTTTTCTTGCAACATTAAAAACTTTTAAAAAATATAATACTTATCGATAACGTGGGCTGAAGGCGACTTCAAACGCATCGTCGACGGATAACGCCTATTAACTGTTACTGAACGACGATGCGTTTGAAGTCGCCTTCAGCGCACGTCATCGATAAGTATTATATTTTTTTTAAGTTTTTAATGTTGCAAGAAAAACTATTGCGTTTACTCTGTGACCTTTTAACTCAAAATTTCACGTAGAATCCGAATTTCAACAAGTGAAATGTTAATCTCTCTTTTTTAATGAGTTTTTCTTGCATGATACGGAGAGGATACGATGTGGATACAATAAGGATACGCTGTAGCGTATCCGCTCCGTTCGTTCGGTCCGCCAGGGTTTTAACCACATAACCACATAACTACGATTGACTTAGTCGTTTTCTTGCCTTGAAATTTTGTTTTTGTCGAAGTTAATTTTCCAGCTAAATAAAAGTAAGAAAGAAATTTTCTTTTTAATTTGGAACAAATATTATAAATATATATTAGAAAAAGTTAGAAAAAGTATTTGGAAATTTTTCACATTTTGTTCCATGAAAAGGCGGACCAATAATTTTTATTATTTTCTTCATATGATACAATTTGGAATATTCCAATTTTTAAAAATAAAGAATATCTAAGATCTAATTAGATCATTATTATGGAATTATTTATTATCTACAGGATGAACGCACGCATGCGTCGCATACAGGCTGTCATACGTGAAGTACGTCGTGATGGCGATATGAGACGCATTACGCACGCACTCTACCTACCCATCACAGCATTGCGACAGGTGATGGCGACATGCGTGCGTTATGACTCGCACAGCGTGCCTCGCACGCATGCGAGTACTGTGCGTCGCATGATTGTTATCTGGGCCATTGACAAAATGTCACTCGGTTCTGAAAATCATTGCCATGAAGTTCTTGATGCAGTGAAATATGATACGGATGATAATTATTACGTTTTAATACCTTCCAAACACTGGATAGAGACATTCCGGAATCGCGGCTTAGTTGTCGAGTACTAACATGAGGGTCATGAGTGACTGCAGCTAAAATTGCAATTTCATTATCAACTCCAGTAACTGTTACTTGACGCTTCCTTTTTTTCGGTTGTACACATCCGTCAGTGATGAAGTTTCGGACAACCCGGTAAAAAGAAGCGCGTGAAGGAACACATTCTGGAAAGCGTTGAGCATAAAGCGTGAGAGCATCATTGATATTCCTGCCACTTTCTCCATAAATGAGAATCATTTCAATCTTCTGTTGCTGAGATAGAATTTCCATTGTAAAAGTAATGAAGTAAGGTAATGAGGAAATACAACGACACCCAAACCAACTCAAACGAACGTGACCCACAACAATAACCCAAACGAAAGCAACCAACACACCCAAATCAAATGAACAAAATCAACCTTCCTAATGAATAACCGTTAAGCACGGACAGACGCGGTTATCGCTCGGCCGGAATGACGTCGAGGATTGTAGACAGTGGAGACTCAGTATGGAAAGTGAGCATCTTTGTTACCGAATATTTTCCTAAAACTTTGTCTAAAACTTTGCTTCTAATTGACAT
>CAKNYM010005007.1:0-17337 GCA_932195095.1 Andricus curvator | reverse complement strand
TGGTCGGCGTCTCTAACGTCTCCTCGCAGCTACTGTCAACTTCCCCCTTCCCTCCACTAACCACATTCTCAACCTCGTCACCTCTTGTTTCATCTACTACCTGCTGTTCTGTGCGATCGTCTACGTCCAGTAGCTGTCGCCCCCTGGCGCCCGTTTGTTTGCTTCGTGCCGTCGGAATCCTACCTTATCCAGTGCTCCGCGACGTTGCCCGCTCCTTACTCGGCTACCTCTTGCACCCCTTGCCCGACAACTATTTCTCATACTCCTAACCTCAAAAAAATTCGCACGCTCCAATTTCCCTTTCTCACAACTTACTTTTACCCTTTACACCTTTGCCTTCACTCACCCTTCTTCCTTTACACCCGATCTCCAAACTCACTGCCCTTTCTGCATCCACACACGCTGATTCCCTTCACCAAACGAAAAAAAACAACACTTGACACAAAAGAGTTCTCTCACGTTCGGTACCGGAAACGGAAGCCCATATTTCTATAACTTATATAAGAAACGGATTCAAAAAAATGCAATCATTATGGAAGGTGATGGCACTTACCTGAATCTGTAATCCAGACATCGCATCTTTGGTCTTGTTCTGCAGGAAAACGGAACAGTTTTGTGTCTGCAGACTGAATATTTGGACAGTCCCGGTATTGGCAGTGATCGAAAACACTTGACATTTTGAAAACCTGAAAATTAAAAACACACACGCAATCCACGCATACACACACTCCCACACACTCTCCCTTAACCTTTTTTTTCACTCACTCAAATTCGCATTCACCGCACTTTTTCTCGAGACACTTAATAACTAAAGTGATTATCGCACAAAATACGTCTGGCTATTTTGGGTCAAGCAAAAAATGCTTTATAGTCTGCTTTATAGAACTTCCCGGATAAAAATTTAAAAGCCGTCCTTCCTTGACAACATTAGAAGCCAAAGTGTGATTTTGTTTTGAATTCGCACTATTTAGCGAAATAACATTGGTAGGGCGGAGGGTAATCTTCAATTCTTAAAATATTACGTAAATAAATTGATTAAAATTAAATGAATGAAATTAAAGAGTATCTAAATTTCTTTTAACTTTTAATACTTTTCACATTTCCTAATTTTGTATACCAATAACTGAGTTATTAGCTTCAACCTTAAAAAAAACCAAAGAAAAAAACAAAAAGAAACAAAAAACCTTTTAAAAAAATCTGGGCTTTCAATTTCAGCAAACTATGGAAAAGGCTTAGAGTTGAAAAAATGAATTTTTTCCCCAATTAGAATAATTTTTAATAAAAAATAAAAATTTCGAATGACTATTAATTTTTTACAAGTTTTTGAGCACTGAAATTCGAGATAAAACCACATTCCGAGATTTGATAATAAGGAATCACGCATCATCAGTTTGTTTTTAAGTTTATATGAATACATTTTCGTAACATTTCGGAGAAAATTAAAAAAAAATTTTAAGATCTCACATATGTCGAAAAAAAATTCTTTCAAAATTCTTAAAAAGCTTCTAAATTTTTTTTCGAATTACTCTAAAGTGTACGCTTGGTTCAAAATGGTTTGAAATTTTTCAAATTTTAAATTATATTAACATCTTTTCAGAACTTCTAATTATCTTTTGAAATAATTCAGTTTTCCTATACAATCTTTCAATTGTCTTAAAATCTTCTAGATCCTGTTTCGTGTGTTTTAAAATGAAATCTCAATCATTTAAAATTTTCCCAGAAATCTTATTATCGGTACCGATAACTATTTTGGTTTCCGGTACCGACAGCTTACACATTTCGCAAATTAAGATATTGTAAGTTTTTGGTCCATTATTTCATTTTTCTGATCTCTTTACCAGTGTGAAAAAGTTTACAAATTGTATACTGCAGTAGAAAAAATTTAAGAACAGAATTATTTCCTAATATTAAAAAAATAATTGTCAATTAAAATGTTCTCTTTTATCAATAATGTTTAGAAACATTTGGAGAACTTTTTATGAATAATGTTTAGAAACATTTGGAAAAAATTTTATCATGAAATGAAATCACTTATTTGGAAACTTTGATTTACACAGTTGATGTTGCAATAAATTGTAATATTAATTAATAGACTTAATCAATATACAATTAACTTAAAAAGGCTACAAGAATAAAACACAAATACATTTGGACAGTGACTGACAATATTCTTAGAAATTAAAAAAAAAATTGAACTGCAAGAATAAAAAACGAACACGTTTGGACAAGCAAAAAATTAGGATTCATTTTGGAAATAAAGCCCGCTTTGAAAAGTCACGCTTCAAAAAGACAAGAAATAAAAATTAATTATTCTTCTTTAGAAGATCTACAAACATGTCCGCTTCTTTTTTTTCATACCTTGCTTTATCTATGAAATCATTAATATCGGTTAATGTATATGAATATTATGTTCAATCGTATGCATATTTTTGAAAAAATTTGTAAATATAAATAGATAATGAACTATTTTTTCTTTCTCAAATTATTAACTAAATTATTTGAGCAAAGTAAAATTATTTTTTTGTTTGTTTAATCACTGACTCATTTTTTTGAATATATTTATGAACAATTTAATACGTCTGTTTTCGGGGTGTGTAACTTTCTTTTAATTCCAAATAAGTGTATAACATTATAATAACATTTGGTTCTTAATTAATAAAATTTGGCTCTTAATTCTGCACTTTTAATAAAAAACGGCTCCAATTAAATTTAAAATTGCACTGTAATGATTATCGGGATGCCATTCATACAATAAATAAATATTTTGTCTAACTACACCCCCTGCGTTTGTAATGACTGAAGTACCGGCGTAAAAAGCTTTCTCTCTACCTTTACCAAAACCTTTAAAATATAAATTATCATCGCGATTTGACGTTTTGCTGAATAATTCTGATAAGCGATCAGCTCAGGCAATCCACATCGACTCTTAGATATTATTATCCCAGCGTTTCGCGTGAGCTCTTAGGCTGCTCTAATCTGAACTTTATCTGATCTTTAACGTATACTTTCCCACACTTTTTTTGAATTTAAATTATTTCGATCTGACTGAAGGTCAGCATTCGCAACGGCTTCAGCAATAGCTTGAGGTAGGCAGGTATTCGACTCATTCTCTATTTCATAAACTGATCGTTTCTTGAACCCTTTAGTTAACTTGTTTCTACCTTTGCCTACTGGTACACGTACCCGAGTGATTTCTACCACAAAAGTATCATCTATGTTGAAGCTTATGGCACTTTGTACAACTGACTCTACCAGTTTCCATAAGTCTTCAAAATAGAGATCCTTTACGGGTAGAGCCTTCCAGGCAACGCCCTCACTAAACCCATCCGACCAGAATACCAAACCCACATCACGTCACAACATCACTCTCTTCACACCAAGATGTTATATATTCAAAAAGATCTAAAAATGCTGCTTCTAGCCAAGCAATCGGGTCATTTTTACCTGAAGGTACAATTTTAAACATTAATTTTCTTCCAGTTATCGCGAATTTTCTAGCAAATTGGTCACACTCAATAATTTAAATGATAAAAGGGGATCCATTACTTAAACTCTCCTTCCTACCTATTGATTGTGCATCCTGAGACTCTGATGTAGTAGGTTGCACAGCTTTCGTAACCCAGGATGGACCTGCAAATCTTTCAAGTGTTGATACAATCTTCGATGGACCTTGGATTGGTTCAGTCCTAGTGTTTGATGTTGAACCACCACCGTGTTGGATTTCTATTGTATATTTTTTAGTTACTGAAAAATAAAGTAATAATTTTTTAAATTATATTTATGTTTATCAAGAAAAAAGTTCAGAAGGAACAAAGAGTTACATGAAGTTAAATTACCTTTTTGCTTCCTCGCCGATTTTTTATTTCCTTCCTCCTTTTTTTGCTTCTTACCCTCGTTTTTCTTTTTCTTGTCCTCTTCCTTCTTCTTTTTCTGCTCCTCTTCTAGACGTACTTTTTCTTTCCATGCCTCCTGTTTTACTTTCTGTCTCTCCAAACGCTCTTGTTTTTTATAATCTTTATAAATATCCTGATTTTGTAGAACCACTGCCTCTTTCTTCTCTTGCTCTCTTACTTTGTCCATTTTCTTCAGATAAGCATCCCTTTCTTTCATTCTTTTTTCCTCCATTTTTGTTTGCTGTTCTTTTTCCTGTACAACTTTTCTCAATTTCTGAACAGCTTTTCTTAATTTTTGCTGCTGCTGTTTATTTTTCTTTACCTTCTCTGCAGTTTGTGACGAAGGAATGAAATATGCGTCATTATCATCATCACTCGCAACAACCTTAGATATTTTTTTAACTTGTTTCATTTGGGGGTCCTGTGAAGTAGGATCCTGATGTTGCCTGGAACCGTTCTGAAATAAAAACGAAAAGGCAACATGTATTTCCTATCACATAAATATAATATGAACAAAAACACAAGAAATATATGTGATAGTTTACATACCTACAAGGTTATTGAACTCATCAATTTTTGAGTTGGTATCCCTTTGAAACTCCTCATATCTCCTTAACGCCATAAGTATAGGGATATCATCACCTCTCACAGCGGCTTCATCTACAACACCGGTAAGACGTCCCAAAGTGTCACATTTTGAAACAAAACCCTGAATGCCACATAGAAGCATTGCTCGGTCATCCCCCTGCTGTTGAGAACTAATAATGCCGTCCACTTGTTTGTTCACATACATTTTAAATACAATTAACTAACTGATGTAATTTTTTATTTAATACTCTTATCAAGTTAAAACACTTTTAATATCACTACAAAATTACACGGCCAACGGCCATGCCACGCTGAAAAAACCAGTTCTCGTCAGATCACTGAAGTTAAGCAGCGTTGGGCGCGGTTAGTACTTGGATGGGTGACCATTCGAGAATACTGTGTGCTGTTGGCATATTATGGGTGTGGTGAGCCCAAACTTGTAGTTATTTATAACTACAAGAAAACTATCCACCTAGAAACACTACCCGAATTGGGTAGTGTCACGCCTACCCTGAAAGGGAAATGGCTTAATGCTATACATACAAAATTTTCACAAACTTTGATGCACTTATTTTATATAATAGTAGTATATTAATTAACCGAAGTATTAAAACACAGTTTTCTTTTTGACACTTTGTACTGAACTGGTGAAAAGAAAACGATTTGACAATCTAATGCTGCACGAGTAAACACACTAGCAAGACTGATTTTTATTTTATGTGTGATGTTATATATTTTTTGGCGAGATATTGAAGGAACAGATTGTCTGAGCCCATTCTAAAAAACCTTTCTAAAATCCTGTAACTAGCATCAATCACCTATTTTAATTTTATATTGAGAAAACGATTTGACATTCTAATATTGCACAAGTGGCACACTAACAAGACTCACTTTTAATTTCGCGCGTAATGCTAGATATTTTGGGGGGAAAGTTACTATAGGAACAGTCTCTCTGAGCACTTTATGAAATCATTCAGCGAGCACTAATCACCTGTTTTAATTTTATCATGAAAAACGATTTGGCATTCTAATATTACGCAAGTGGCACACTAATAAGTCTGATTTTCATTTCGTGGGAAATATTAGATATTTTTCGGCAAGATACAGAAGAAAAGGATTCTCTCTAAAATTATATATATAGGGTGTCCCAGTATTCAAAAAACATTTTTGTATTTTTTAATTCTAGAAAAAAATGCCGTCGAAAATAATTATAAACAAATTTTGCTAAAGTTAATAATTATCGAGTAATTAACAACTAAAGATTGACCAATCAGAAGCATGCGTTAGACGGTCGACAGTCAATGTACCATCAACAAGAGTGTGTGCATAATTAAGTTCAGTTCGTATAATTTCTCCTCCGTTCGCTTTTCCAGTAGGTTGTGACTGTCTGGTGTAACTTCACACGTCAACGAGATACAAAAATTAAAAAATATATTTTCCACAATCAACCAAATTAGACAAAATTCTCATGAATTCTGTGAAATTCCGTTGAATTCTGTAGAATTTCCAAGAACTCAGTAGAATTCTCCTGAATTGTGAAGAATTCTTGTGAATTCAGCAGAATTTTCTCAAAATCAGCAAAATTCTCTCTAATTCTGTGGGACTCTTTTGATTTCAGCAAAATACTTTCGAATTCAAGATAATTCGCTAGAGTGCGGCAGATTTCCCTTGAAATAATCATAATTCTCTAGAATTCTGTAAAAATATCTCGTAAATTCAGTAACATTTTCTTGAATTATGTAGAATTCTCTTAAACTGTGTATAATTCTTTTAAATTCAGCAGAATTCTCTTGAATTCAGTAAAATTCTCTTGAAATATGTAAAATTCTCTCAAACTTTGTTTAATTCTCTTAAATTCAGTAGAATTCTCCTAGGTTTGGCAGAATTCTCTTGAATTTAGTCAAATTATCGTGTTCTCTTTCGAATTCAGCAGAATATTCTTGAAATCATAAAAATTCTTTCGAATTCAAGAAAATTCTCTAGAGTTAGGCAGAATTCCGTTGAATTAATCATAATTCTCTGGAATGCTGTATAAATATCTCGTAAATACAGTAGAATTCTCTTTATTTATGCATTGTCTTAAAATCTGTATAATTCTCTTGAAGTCTGTAGAATTCTCTTCAATTCAGTAGAATTCTCTTACGTTTGGCAGAATTTACTTGAGTTGAACAGAATTCTCTTGAATTCAGTTGAATTCTCTTGAGTTCGGCAGTATTCTCGTGAAATCTGTAGAATTCTCTTGAATTGAGTAGAACTCTCTTGATTTCCGTGAAATTATCTTAAATTCTGTAGAATTATCTTGAATTCTGTAGAATTATCTTGAATTCTGTAGAATTCTCTTGAACACTTTTGAACTTATTACACATTATTTAACACTTCTGAATTCTAATAAATTTAAAATTTAAAGTTTAATATTTTAAAATTTTAAATTAAAGCTTTTTCGGGTTTCAATCGTGAACGAAACTATGAATGTTGCTATGAACATTCATAGTTTCGCACACGATTGAAATCCGAAAAAGCTTTAATTAAAAATTTTAAAATATTAAACTTTAAATTTTAAATTTATTATAATGAATCATCGTGAAAGCATTAAATCTATCACTTCTGAATTCGATAGAATAAGGTTTAATTTCTTTTGAATTCATTAGTCTTTCCAATTTTTATTGTTGTAAACGTTACAAAAAATGTCGATAAAATTGCATTGAAAAAATGCGACACGCCAGAGTCATAATTAAATGCTTGATGATTTCAGTGCACGCGTTTAACAAAAAGTACCAAGTTACTTGTTCGGGGTTCATTTTAAAGTGCAAACATACGCCCGCAAAAATCCCTCTGATGACGTACATGCAGAGATGATTTTATTGCCTTGTAATGAGGTTTATTTACTTAGAGAACATGATAAAAGACGTCATCAAACTCATTCGACCACGGTGCTCTGCCTAGATAAAAATCATGCTAAAAAAGAATTACGTAGTAATTTTCCATACATATTTGCACAAATGAGGCGAACACACCCCCGATGAAAATGTTTTGACGATGCCCTTGGAAATATCTTGGAAATATATGATACATACGTGCGCAAATGAGGACTGATCCATTCCTAGTTAGACCATTAGTCTCATTACAATTAGTCATTCAGTCGTCTCTCACTGGTATACGCATGTATTAAAAATTATGAAATATTTGTTTAGGGAGCATGTTTCACTGCAAACATACCCCCATGAAGAAATTTTGACAAAGAACATAAAAATAGGATAAAGGCTTTAACTAGAGCGTCGTCAAATTTAGTCCACTGGGGTCTTTTTCACAAATTAAAAATGATCACCCCAAACACCTTCAGAAGACTTTAGTAGATGCCTGGAGTGAACATTTTTAATTTGAAATTTTTTGTCTCTTATAGTTGCAGGCAGCTGAGGTGAGATTTGATAAATGTACTAGGAGTGTTTTTTTAAGGCTTTTGAATATTATTGTAGGAATTGAAATATTTAATTATGTTTTGGAAAAGTGTGTTGCGTGATTATTTAAAATGAAATTTTTTTTAGCAGTTTAAGTTGGAGGAAGCTCCGACAGATTTCGATGAAAGTAATAGGGGTAGTTTTTTGATGCTGTATATTATTATTGTAGGAGTTATGATATCTGCTAGAACCTTGCAAATGTGTCTGAAATAATAATTTATAATTTGAAATTTTTTTGCTGCTTTAGTTAAATGGAACTGAGACGGCGTTCGTTAAATGTACTAGGGGTGATTTTTTGGGCTGTCTAATATTATTGTACGTATGGCGATATCTTTTACAGGCTTCGAAAGGTGTCTGACACGACAAATTTTCATGTGAAATATTTTTGGCTGCTTAACTCGAAGTCAATTCAGGTGAGGTTCGTTAAATATACTAGAGGTGTTTTTTTCTGGTTTCTAATTTTTTTTAGTGATGAGAGTATCGACTAGAGTTGTGAGAGTGCGGGATGTAACTACCTTTAATTTTTAATTATTTTGGCGAACTTCATCTTAATTGATTTCGAGTAAAGCAGCCAAAAATATTTCAAATCAAAACTAGTCATGTCAGACACCTTTCCAAGACTCTAGCAGATATCGCCATTTCAAAAATAATATCGTACAGCTTCAAAAAACAACCCCTAGTACATTTAACGAACCCAGTCTCAGTTGCACTTAATTGAAGCAGCCAAAAAATTTCAAATTGAATATGGTCACCCCAGGCACTTTTCCAAAACTCTGTTTCCTACAATAATATTACACAGCCTTACAAAGCTACCCCTAGTACATTTAGTGAACCCAGTATCAGTTGCCTTCGACTGAAGCAGCCAAAAAAATTAAACATTTTAAATAATCACCCCACACACTTTCCCAAAACTTTATTAGATATTCCGATCCCTAAAATAATATTTAACAACCCTAACAAAACCAACCCTTGTATATTTAACAAACCTCGTCTCAGTTAACTTCAAATAAAGCAAGCAGAAAATTTTTTAATTAAAAATAGTCACCTGAGATACCTTTCCAAGTCTCTATTTCATATCACTGTACTTTTAATAATATTATAAAGCCTCAAAAAACCACCTCTAGTACATTTAACAAACTCCGTCTCAGCGGCCTTCAACTAAAGCAGCCAAAATAATTAAAAATTAAAGGTAATCACATCCGGCACTCTCACAAGACTCTAGTCGATACTCTCATCACTAAAATAATATCAGACGCCCAAAAAACACCCCTAGTATATTTAACGAGGCTCATCTTAATTGACTGCGAGTAAAGCAGCGAAAAATATTTCAAATAAAAACTAGTCAAGTCAGACACCTTTCCAAGGCCCTCGTAGATATCCCCATCCCTACAATAATATAACACTCTCCCAAAAAACAACCCCTAGTACATTTAACGAATCCCGTCTCACTTGCACTTATTGAAGCAGCCAACAAAATTTCAAATCAAATATAGTCACCCCAGTCACTTTTCCAAGACTTTATTAGATATCCTAATTCCTACTATAATACTACACAGCCTTAAAAAGCTACCCCTAGAACATTTAGCGAACCCACTCTCAGTTGCCTTCGACTAAAGCAACCAAACAAATTTTAAGTTTCAAATAATCACCCCACACATTTTCCCAAGACCTTATTAGATATTGCTATCCCTCAAATAAAATTTAAAAACCCTAAACAAAACAACCCCTTGTATATTTAACAAACACCGTCTCGGTTACCCCCAAATAAAGCAGGAAAACAAATTTCAAGTTAAAAATAGTCACCTGAGACACCTTTTCAAGACTCTATGTCATATCGCTATACTTATAATAATCATATACAGCTTCAAAAAAACCACCCCTAGTACATTTAACAAACCCCGTATCAGCTGCCTTCAACAAAAGCAGCCAAAATAATTAAAAATTAGAGGTAATCACATCCGACACACTCACAAGACTCTAGTCGATACTTTCAACAATAAAATAATATCAGACGCCCAAAAACACCCCTCATATATTTAACGAACCTCATCTTAATTTACTTCGAGTAAAGCAGCCAAAAATATTTTAAATAAAAAGTAGTCAAGTCAGACACCTTTCCAAGGCCCTCGTAGATATCCCCATCCCTACAATAATATTACACTCTCCCAAAAAACAACCCCTAGTACATTTAACGAATCCCGTCTCACTTGCACTTAATTGAAGCAGCCAACAAAATTTCAAATTAAATATAGTTACCCCAGGCACTTTTTCAAGACTCTATTAGATATCCTAATTCCTACTATAATATTACACAGACTTAAAAAGCTACCTCTAGAACATTTAGCGAACCCACTCTCAGTTGCCTTCGACTAAAGCAACCGAAAAAATGTTAAATTTCAAATAATCACCCCACACAGTTTCCCAAGACTTTATTAGATATTCCTATCCCTCAAATAAAATTTAACAACCCTAAACAAAACAACCCCTTGTATATTTAACAAACACCGTCTCGGTTACCCTCAAATAAAGCAGGAAAACAAATTTCAAGTTAAAAATAGTCACCTTAGACACCTCACAAGACTCTAGTCAATACTGTCATCACTAGAAAAATATTAGACACCCCAAAGAAATACCCCTAGTATATTTAACGAACCTCATCTTAATTGACTTGGAGTAAAGCAGCCAAAAATATTTTAAATAAAAACTAGTCATGTCAGACACCTTTCCAAAAGTCTCGTAGATATTCCCATCCCTAAAATAATATTACATACCCCCAAAAAACCACCCCTAGTACATTTAACGAAACCTGTTTCAGTTGCACTTAATTAAAGCAGCCAACAACATTTCAAATTGAATATAGTCACCCCAGGCATTTTTCCAAGACTCTATTAGATATCTTAATTCCTAAAAAGCTACCCCTGGTACATTTAGCGAACCCACTTTCAGTTGCCTTTGACTAAAGCAGCCAAAAAGATTAAAAATTAAAGGAAGTCACATCCGGCACTCTCACAAGACTCTAGTCGATACTCTCAACGATAAAATAATATCAGACGCAAAAAAAACACCCCTCATATATTTAACGAACCTCATCTTAATTTACTTCGAGTAAAGCAGCTAAAAATATTTCAAATCAAAACTAGTCATGTGAGACACCTTCCCAAGATTCTCGTAGATATCCCTATCCCTAAAATAATATTACACAACCCCAAAAAACCACCCCCAGTACATTTAACGAACCCAGTCTGAGTTGACTTCAACTATAGCAGACATAAAATATTCAAATTATAAATAGTCAACCCAGACAGCTTTCCAAGACTCTAACAAATATCGCCATACCTACAATAATATTACACAGCCTCAAAAAACACAATTAGTACATTTAACGAACCCAGTCACAACTGCCTTCAACAAGAGCAAACAATGCAGCCTCAAAAAACTACCCGTAGTACATTTAACGATCCCAGTCTCAGTTGCCTTCAACTAAAGCAGGCAAAAAATATTAAAATTATAAATAGTAAAACCAGACAGCTTTCCAAGAGTCTAGCAGATATCGCCATACCTACAATAATATTACACACCCCCAAAAAATCACCTTGAGTACATTTAACGTATTCAGTCACAACTGCCTTCATCAAGAGCATACAATGCAGCCTCAAAAAACCACCCCTAGTACATTGAACGAACCCAGTCTTAGCTTCCTTCAACTAAAACTGTCAAAAAATTAGAAAAATGTATGTTTAGAATAATCACCCCACACACTTTTCCAAGAGTTTATTAGGTATCTCGATCCCTGAAATAATATTCAACAACCCAAAAACACAACCCCTAGTAAATTTAACAAACCCCGTCTCAGTTACCTTCGACTTAAGCAGCCGACAAATTTTCAAATTAAAAATGGTCACCGCATACCCTTTCCCAAGACCCTAGTTGATATCTCTATTCCTACAATAATATTAGACACCCAAAAAAAAACACCTCTAGTACATTTAACGAATCTCGTCTCAGCTACTTTCAAATAAAGCAGCCAAAAAATTTCAAAGTAAAAATAGTCACTGTAGAAACCTACCCAAGATTCTATTTTATATCGCTATACCTACAATAATATTCAACAAACCCCATAAAACCAACCATTAAACAAACCCCTTCTGAGTTGCCTTCAACTAAAACGGGAACAAAATTTGAAATGAAAAATAGTCATTCCAGGCACCTTGCCAAGACTTTAGTTTATATCTTCATCCTTACTGTAACTTTGAGCAACTCCAAAAAATTACTTCTAGTACATTTATCGAACCTCATCTCAGCTTTTGATGTCTGCTACTAAAGTCTTGTGAAGGTGTTTGGGGTGATCATTTTTAATTTGCGAAAAAGATCCTAGTGGACTTTTGACGACGCTCTAGTTAAAGCGTTTATCCTATTTTTATGTTCTTTGTCAAAATTTCTTCATGTGGGGTATGTTTGCAGTGAAAAATGCACCCTAAAAAAATATTTGTTAATTTTTAATACATGCGTATACCAGTGAGACACGACTGAATGACTAATTGTAATGAGACTAATCTTCTAACTAGGAATGGATCAGTCCTCATTTGCGCACGTATGTATCATATATTTCCAAGATATATTTTTTATAAAACTTTTATTTGACAAAGAACAATGGTCGCCTAAGCTTGACGACAATAATTATTAGGATTGTTAATAATCAAAAAGTAATTTAAGTAAAAGAAATTCTATTAGCAAGGGCATCGTCAAAACATTTTCATCAGGGGTGTTTTCACCTCATTTGTGCACATATGTATGGAAAGTTTGATGACGTCTTTTATTATGTTCGCTAAGTAAAGAAACCTCATATTAAGGCAATAAAATCATCTCTGCATGTACGTCATCAGAGGGATTTTTGCGGGCGTATGTTTGCGCTTTAAAATGAACCCGGAACAAGTAACTTGGTACTTTTTGTTAAACGCGTGCACTGAAATCATCAAGCATTTAATTATGACTCTGGCGTGTCGCATTTTTTCAATGGAATTTTATCGAAATTTTTTGTAACGTTTACAACAATAAAAATTGGAAAGACTAATGAATTCAAAATAAGTTGAAGCTCATTCTAACGAATTCAGATGTGTTGAAAAATTTGTAATAAGTTCGAAAGTGTTCCAAAGAATTCAAGAGTCTTTTATAGAATTTAGGAGAATTTTACGGAAATCAAGAGAGTTCTACTCAATTCAAGAGAATTCTGCCGAACTCAAGAGAATTCTACTGAATTCAAGAGAATTCTGTTCAACTCAAGTAAAGTCTGCCAAACGTATGCGAATTCTACTGAATTGAAGAGAATTCTACAGACTTCAACAGAATTATACAGATTTTAAGACAATGCATAAATAAAGAGAATCCTACTGTATTTACGAGATATTTATACAGAATTCCAGAGAGTTCTGATTAATACAAGGGAATTCTGCCTAATTCTAATGAATTCAAGAGAATTCTGCTGAAGTTAGAAGAATTATACACAATTTAGGAGAATTCTACATAATTCAAGAGAAGTCTACTGAATTTACGAGGTATTTTTACAGAACTCCAGAGAATTATGATTAATTCAAGGAAGTTCTACTGAATTCAGGAGAATTCTACATTATTCAAGAGAATGCTGTTGATCTCAAGAGAATTCTGCCTAATGTTAGAGAATTCTGCTGAATTGAAGAAAGTTCTGCTGAACTTAAAAGAATGCTACTGAATTCAAGATAATTTTACATAATTCAACAGAATTCTACTGAATGCATGATAATTCTACTGAATTCGTGAGAATGATACAAAATTCAAGAGAATTCCACCAAATTCGACAGAATTCTGCTGAAATCAAAAGAATCCCACAGAGTTAGAGCGAATTTTGCTGATTTTAAGAAAATTCTGCTGAATTCAGAAGAATTCTTCACAATTCAGGAGAATTCTACTGAGTTCTCGAAATTCTACAGAATTCAGCGGAATTTTACAGAATTCATGAGAATGTTGTCTAATTTTGTTGATTGTGGAAATATGTTTTTTAGTTTTTGTATCTCGTTGACGTGTGAAGTTACACCAGAGAGTCACAACCTACTGGAAAAGGGAACGGAGGAGAAATTATACGAACTGAACTTGTTTATGCACACACTCTTGTCGATGGCACATGGGCTGTCGACCGTCTAACGCGTGCTTCTGATTGGTTAATCTTTACTTGTTAATTACTCGGTAATTATTAAATTTAGTAAATTTTTTTTATAATTATTTTCGACTCTGAATCTTTAGGGCAAAACATACAATGTCGAAAACTATGGGTGATGTTAAAAAGTTATTGAAAATTTTTCTTTAATTACTGCTAGTACTACGTCTAAAAAAAGAGTTCATATGACTGAGGTGGAACCGTCACGCAAGTCAAACAGGCATCTGATTTTGACTACACTCTACACACTCAATAACTCCTGTAGTAAAAACGCAATTATTGGACTCGAAGTGCAGTCAGACAGCAGTTTTCATTCCATTATAAAAATTGTGTCCAACAAATTACAAGAAATAACTTTTGGGGCAACAACATTGTCTAAATTCCAGGAGTAGTTTGATGTCATAAGTGCTTACTTTGATAATGAGGGATATTCATCATCAGACAAAGAGCCACTCAATATTAACGATTACACAGTGAAACTCAAGACGTCCTTCGGGGAAACAACTATTATTTTTTGACAGAATAGCTTCTCCCGATTGTGAAAATAGTGAACATGATGAAAATTCTTGTGAAAACAAGAAAAACATTTTTTTTTTGCCTGCAGTAGCTATGAAAAACGCTAGTTTTATTGGCTTGAAAAATATTATGTTGTGTGCGAATGAGTATTTTGGAATGCTTCAAGCTTTACGCATTTTAGTAGAAGATTGTGTGTCTTGAATTGTAGAATTATTAACCGAACATTGTATTTCTATGAAAATAGTCGAACCATCTGAGAATTTAATTTTTGAGTTAATGAACCATGAAAAGTGTGACGAGTTCAAAAATGTAATGTATGAATATTTATCGTGGAAATTCAACGATTATTACATTGATATTATTTATCATGAGATCGGCAAGGTATTGTTGACCCACGTGACTTATACTGTAAAAAAAATATTCTAAAAAGAATCATATTCAACTAATCATGTGAAATCAGTATAAAAAGTTGAAAGAATATATGTATGTACTTAATAAAAATGGAAGAGGAGACCTATTTTTACCGAACTTTTCCGAAAATAGGCAACTTGTCTAACCCAGAGAGTTACAGGCCAATAGCTTGTTTGAACACACTGTATAAGATCTTTACAGCTGTCCTGAACAACAGGATTGTTCGACGAATTGAGTCTGTGTGGCGAGAGATGTATGAAAAACGTGGCTCGAAAAAGGTGTAGCAGGCTGTCGAGAGAACCTGCTAATTGACAGATGTGCCTGTAAAGACGCTGCAGCCCATCAGCGCGTCCTGTCAATGGCCTGGATTGACTACCGGAAAGCTTTCGATTCAACCTCTCATACACTTATCATCTGTCTGTTGGAAAGCTGGAAGGTGCATCCACACATAGTGAAATGCGTAGACAGTTTGATGCCTCTTTGGAAAACTAGATTTACTATTTTATCTAGAAATTATCGTGTGACAACGAACAACGTCACCTTCCAGAGGGGCGTCTTTCAGGGTGATAGCATGAACCCTTTGCTTTTTTGCATCACACTTCTGTCTCTATCTGTCGCACTATGAAATTCTTCTGGATACCTCTGTGGCGACACTAATCAGCGCGAGCATAAGGTCACTCATGTATTTTATATGGCTGACCTAAAGATCTATGCATCTGGTAAAAGCAAACTTCAAACTGCTATAAATATCGTCAAAACGTACACAGGAGAGATTGGGATGGACTTTCGGTTCGACAAGTGTGTCAAAATTAATCTGAAGAAAGGAAAGATTACTGACGTTGCCAAGGAGTCTGAGCTTGTGGATATAAGTGTTATTAAACATCTTAATACTAGAGAGACCTATACATACCTGGGCGTGCCTCAAAGCCACATTCAGGATGCAACATCAGTGAAGGAGTCTCTCCGAAGCAGATACAACCATCTTCTGCGACAGATTTGGTCTTCCAATCTGTCGGCGTTGAACAAGGTATCTGCGACTAACATGCTTGCCGTCCTGGTTCTACTTTACACGTTTGGGGTGGTTCAATGGACAAAAAACGAGCTTAAGGCCCTTGATATCACCACACGTAAGATCATGCATATGCATAAAAGTTTGCATATCAATTCTTCAGTTCCGCGATTATACATTTCACGCCGTCAAGGCGGACTTCTAAATCTCCAGTGTCTTCATAACCGAATTGTTCTAAGTACAGCTTATATGGTTTCGAATGGTAGAGATCCTCCCCTAAAAATGGTCAGGAATCACGACATCATCGGCGAAGGAGCGTTCCTTTACAAAGCCGCCGAGCAAGCGGCCGAGACCCTTGGCCTGAATTTTAACATTAGAATTGAGGAAAGTGCATTACTCTATCTAGATGCTTCACTTCTAAAAGCAAAAGTGAAAAAAGCAACCTTTTGCTTTCCTCAGATCATCAGGGCCTAATTGAGGTACAGAGGGTCTTAATTTCGCATACCAGGACGGTGTAATTTTCACCTTAGCATACCGTGACCGCATTTTATGTCAAGAAGTTCCCAGTGATGGGTGCAGAGCGTGTCATGCACACGCTGAGTACCTATAAAACATACTATCGGGGTGTCCGACCCATGCAGGAACGACATATATCTATAGACATAATGCGACATAATGCTTTATTACCATCTTTGTCGCTCTTACGGTGTTGGTCGCGACCCTGCCCTGCCGAACGCTCCAACGGAGATAGAGTCAATTCTCCAAAACGAGAAGTGCCAAATTTTCTGGAACTACGATTTTCGGGCAGCAGTCTCCGTTGCACACTCGAGGCCTGACATCGTTCTCCAAGACTTCGAGAAACGAACTATATTCGTGATCGAATTCTCGGTTCCTTCCGAATAGAACATCACTGCCAAGAAGAAAGAAAAGGAGGAGAGGTATCAAGACCTTAAAAGAGAAGTCTAACGACTGTACCCAAAATATTCGGTACAAGTAATTGTCCTCGTGATAGGTGCTATCGGAGGTGCAAAACTATCACTGGTTCGTAACCTTAAAGCCATACCCGCGTGCCAAAAATATGCCAAGGCACTTGCGAGATGGATGCAGAAAGCTGTCATCCTTGGGTCGCTTCGTGTCCTTAAGACACACGAGGGTTTCGCTGGCCTGTCGTTGTGATTTCATCGTGCCCGGTGACCACCTATCTCACAGTTGTGAGACGTGGTCATGAGTGTGATTTACCGCGGTTCTACTGGGAGCTGGTGTCATTTTTTAGATGGC
>CAKNYM010005005.1:0-13833 GCA_932195095.1 Andricus curvator | reverse complement strand
CCGATATTTTATTTGCAAAAAAAGTTCTTAGATTCAAAAAAAAATTCAGAAATTTTAAAAAGTGAGGTCGGTAATGTAGGTATTTGACTGTGTCACATACCCTTAAGGATCCATGAAGAGAAAATGAATATTCTTTTTATAACACTGAAAATACATTACAATCGTAGGTCGCTTACTAAGCGAAGGGGCACCCTTACTTAACAAATTTGTACTTTATAAACTATAAGTTGTAAAAGGTTCAATGAGGGCTCATTTTTAAGCTTATTTCATTCTCTAAAAATTATCTTGTATACATATTTACGCTATCTCTTACCCGAAACAAGCAATCAACGCGAACGTATATATATAAAAATAATTGCAATTTTCAGTCATTTGTTAATAACAATTGTAGCTCTTCTTTCATTTACTTGAGGGTTTTCTGGGCATCAATAGTACGTGTATTTGAACGTTTCAAGCAAAAAATTGCTGCTGTCTTCGAGTTTCAGCACTTCGACTTTTTTTCTCAAATTTGACTGGAATAGTTTGGTTAATATTTGCTTTTTAATTTAGGTAATTTCTACCTTATTTTATAACTTTTTACCCTCTATAGACCTTTTTTCTCTCTAAGAATTACGTATATTTTGTTTTATAATTTTTGATCCTATTCCTCTTATGTCCAACAATTATATTATTATCTATCCTTTTCTATCCTGTTTTTTCTTTTTTACTATATTCTGCTTTTCAACAATTCTATCCTGATCTCTCCCCTTTTTATCATTATATATAATCGTAAATATAATCAAGTAAGTTTTCAATAAAACAATTGAATCCTGTTAAACAAAACAAAGATAAAGTGGATAGAATCAGATATTTTTATAATACTCTAGGATTAGGACGGAAATGGATGGAGTTCTTCGATGAAATAAAAATATATACCTAATTCTTATCTTCATTTCTGAATAAAGCAGGATATGTTGAACAGAAATAGATTAGATTGGAAGAAAATAAAAAAGGAACTACAGAAGATTCTGGAATAAAACCTACTATTTTTTCCAATAAGGTTAATATTATCCTCAGCATAAAAAAAAACATTTTCAAAGTTTATTCGCCCCTCCAAAGATATATTCTGCTCTCACAGAAAATTTATGCAATGAAGATTGACAACGTTTTTTCTGTAAATGAACCTTCGAATTTTAAAGAATTATACATGAATAATGCAGATCCAGAGAGATTCTGTAACCTAAATTCCCAGGATGACAATTATCCCACGCTGATGGTGGTTCTGACCATTCTCATCGTCCAGGATCCACTCGACCCAAAAGTCAAAACTCGCCAATATGCATCCGAGCCTTCCTTAAACCTTCTGGAACAATTGGATCAAAATTTTTCACCTGTATTGAATCCAGACAACCCAAACAGAGATACCTTCATGTGCACATATAACCCTAAATAAAAAGGGCTTCGCTAATATTCTAATTTTCAAATGGTCACTCTGGAGATTCCCATGGACGATGGCTACCTGAATCATTTTTTTCGTCCTATTCGAGACCTTCGCAGTCGAAATTTACCTGGACAGTGTCCGCCACAACCCATGGATGGTCATTGTAGTGTGGAAAGGACCTATTTCAATCAGGTCGAAAAAATCCGTTAAGCACAGGTGAGCCTTATTGGACCCATTTAGATATTGCTTGTCCGCTGCATCATGGGAATGTGCATATATATGTATTATGCTTAGATGTGTAAAATTTGCTCATGTTTGTGTATATGGCCATCGTCTATCATATCCACCTGGGCTGACTTGACATAGGCATTTTCGCGATCCATTTTGTTAAATAGAGCAACGGACAATTTTCACCCCACTCTTGATTCTTGGGACTGACCAGTTCGGTGATAAATTCTTTTTAAGAACCTCAAGTCCACCTTTGGGCACGTCCCAGTTCCTTGGGGCTACCCAATCGTAAGGCTCTGAGCTTCTCGAACTTTCAGCAGAATAGTGAACGCGAAATCCGTTAAAATCAGAGCTGTCAGGGACCAACGGTTAATTTATAAGACTGGTTTTTTTGTACTTTGGCCTTCGTGCAAATTTTACACTTTTCCATTGATCCAATGCTCTCTTTTATTTGAGATAAATTATTAGTTTTTAGTAGGAGTCTATTCATAAGAAATACTTTCTCAATAAATTACAAATTACAAATATGTATACAATTTATTGAATAAATGTTGAATGCGCAAATTATAGAATATCATTATTACCAACTTTTATTAGGTTTTTAGTACTTAGATGAAAAAAAATACCTAAAAATATTTATCTTGTCTAATTTGCACTTATTGTCTACTTCATACTGGAATACTGTTCTTATCAAAACTATAGTACCCGAGAGAAAAACATTATGAACATTTTTATCATCAATAAATTCTTTGCAAAAATACGAGTTTGAAAGTTCATGTAAAAAATTGTAGACAGTTTTCAAAAAATAATATTTTGTATATTCTTCATTAAATTGTAACCCTTCTCTCATTAAAACATCTACTCCAACCTAAATTTTCTGGACCTATAATATTTGTCAATCGTAAATTATATACATTAAACAGTTTAAACTGATAAGCAACCAAACGAAAACATTTTTTTTGTATAGTCTAATCCAAGGTCGAAGAAATTGAAAATTTTCCCAATAATTTTAGAAACTAAACTCTGAAGACTACTAGAATCTCGGCTAGAATTAATACTCTCATGAAAACCTTGAAAGAAAGTGATCAAGGGCATATTTCATAAAAATAAAAATAAGAGCAATTCATCAACCCGTAGGGTTGGTCCGGCTTTAGAAGAATGAGGTACGTAAACACCTTTAGTGCAATAGATCATCGTCTCCTTTATTCGAGCGTGAGGAAAATATCCAACGGCCATTCGGCACAACCCGGAACCATAAGGATCTCCTCATATACCTAAGCATGACTGCGAATCTTACCGAGAATAAAATTTTACTCTTGTGTATACTATAATGTATATACTTATATGTATGTCCAGGAAGCCCTTACATTCAACATAAGGGTATTTAAACGGACCCTGAAAGGGTTATGTACCTGTACGACCCCTGGTCGACACCAGTTCATCCAATATGACCCTTCTGGACCCTAAAGGCCTCGCTCGCTATGAAGGACAGGTTTCACACGTGGATGGGTGTTCCAAACAAAAAAAATTAGCTAAAGAATTCCTTCTTTTTAATGTAAAGGAAGGATAATGATATAATTTATAATTTATAATAAGACCCCTTTTGACACAATACGAGTTGGCAATATAAGAATTGATATAAACTCATTTCGAAACAATTATTCTTTATTATTTATCAAAATTCCTTTTAATTAGTAAAAAATGAGAATTAAAAAATCAAACCTCTTATAAAAACATTAGTCTTTATATAAATGTAATTGGCATAGTCATTTATTTCGTAAGGAAACGGTATGTGTCTTGTCAGAAAGGATTTTATGGATGATTATACTAATACTGTCTTATATCCAATCACAAATCTGCTGTACTCTCCCCCTACCACATATCATACCTTCCGCAGTTCACAGAAAAAACGGAGGGTACGAAATGTTGGAGGTAATTGTTCAAGCAGGTAAAACACGAGGTGAGTACTCCAAACTGAGGTAAACTTTCCGTGGTCACAGGCCTGTAACGTGCTCCCTCTAGTGGAGTCCGCCGGAGATATCTGCCATTCACCACGGAAAGTTTACCTCAGTTGGGGGTACCCTTAGTTTTATCTGTGTTCCTAGCCCCCCTTAGCCCATCTTTCCTCATCGACATCATACCCCATCTCTACACATATATACCCCTCCCGCAATTCTCCCCACCTTTATACATTACGTGCCTCACATATATCCTTCCCCACTGCCCCTTCACCCCCTCTCAAATACACCCACCACCCCAGCCACCGTGAACACTAATAGCCCCCTCAGCTTCTCATCCCTATTCCACTCTCTATATTCTCTTTTCCTTCTCAACCTTTCCCTTCTCCTCTGAACCCTCCACTCCTCTCACATATACCCTTACCCTTACCCTCAGCACGCAGAAAAAGGATCAACTAATTTTCAGGACATTTCACGTATACTCCAGTAACATCTGCTGAACTCATATTCTTCCACGCATTTGTAGATTTCACTGGAAGTTAGGTGAAATGTACAGAAAATCAATAGATTTAACCGAACCTCTTAAAATCTACTAAAAATTCATGTTGTCCATATTCGTACTGATTGTGTTGTAACTTTCAAGGATCTTTTTTCTGCGTGTGCCCCTCGCCACTTCTATCCCCATTCTCCTCATGTACCGCTTCACTCCTTCTACCCTCCTAGGTCAGCACTCCTCTCCCCCTTGCTCGCTTTTACATATACGCTTCCCCTATCCCACTCTCAACCCCATTGCCATCATAGTCGCATAAACCCAATATACCCCCTCTACCCTTATCAACTTTTTCCCCTTTTTTGCCCCCTCTGCAGTTGGAGACAATTCCCTGTCCGAACACTGTACATACGTTTTTCTATGTTTCAAAAAAGCAGCAATTACAACTCACATTGCAAAAAATTGATTCAGAAAATAAAAAATACCATGAAACCTTTCTAATTTCCGTCAACTAATAATAAGAACTGCGCCTTGAAAAGGACTCGGATGTGAATCGAAACATGTCGGCAATATTTAAATAAAAAGATCAAAAACCCGGAAAAGGCCTTCACTACATCAATATTCTATATATATATATATATATATATATATATATATATATATATACCATTAAACCATTTCCCTTTCAGGGTAGGCGTGACACTACCCGATTCGGGTTGTGTTTCTAGGTTTTGCTTGTAGTTATAAATAACTACAAGTGTGGGCTCACCGCACCCACGATGTGCCAACAGCACTCATGTCAGTATTCTTGAATGGTCACCCATCCAAGTACTAACCGCGTCCAACGCTGCTTAACTTCAGTGATCTGACGAGAACTGGGTTTTCCAGCGTGGTATGGCCGTTGGCAATGATATGATATGCTATGATACCGGAAAAAAATTTAAATAATTAAACTTTTTAAGTCGACTCAAGATCTTGAGTTGGAACTTTGGGTCTAATCTAAAAAATTTCAAATAGTTGAATGGCGTCCTAATTTTATGGAAAAATATCAATAAATTTGCAAGTTTTATGAATTTCTGAATATGAATTTTTGGTCGAAATTGGAATACTTTTTTTTCAATTGGAACGAAATTCCACAAAAATGTGCAAACGAATTCCAACAAAAATAAATTAAGGACCATCCTAACGTGTACCGAAGAATAAAAGCAATGATTGAAGGATGGATATAAATTACATGCCTATCATATAATAATGTTTACAATCAAATATTTTCAAGAGAGTAAAATGTACATGACACATGAGACAAAAGTTCTTCAACAAATTTGCAAATCTTTTCACGATGTCCTCCTTTTCAATATAAAATTATATGCTCAAAGAAAATCAGATGTAATTCTTATTTCTCATCCCTTATAGAATACCCTCTCTCTGCTCTTATATTTGCTCTGATTCAAAACCGGTCCAGAGAAGATCTGCCATAAGGGTGGCTGATCCCACAGGAACGTGCAGGTATACGACCTCTGGTCCGGAGAACCCTCCGCCGGATGACCCCATCCTTTCCCCAACTGGGCATCAAGGAAGAACGTGTCCTCGGACCTGGGGTGAACATACATATGAAATATGTTTTACCGTCCAGTTCAGACGCATGCCACCAACCTAATATGAAAAAATTGAAGCCTTTTCCGGTTAATAACTTTTTTCATTCACTTCCTGGTCCATAAAGAAATCCTCAATAACTGACTCCAGCCTTTTTCGATAAAAATTCTGTAAATAATATTCGTCTTCTGAGATGAAGGTTATGCGATCAGGTGGAAGTGTTGAGAATTTTTTTCTTGAACCCATGAAAGCAGCAGGTTCTATTCCCGAGAATGACTTGTCAACTGTGCCGGATGTTCGTTGACGATATTCTAAACGATTAGGAGAACTCGCCGTTTTTAATCTAGATTGTAAAAAACAGCTGGAAATTTCAACACCTTGCTTATATGAGTAGTTTTGTCTATAAATGTAGTTTAAGATTATAGAAAGTTCACCTCTCGTGAATTCTAAGCCTATATTTCTTAGCATCGATTCCAATCCCAGGAGCAGGTGTATTTTCACAATATCACGAAATTTCTCATTCTTTGCATCTGTTTTTGCAGTCTACGTTCTACAAAGCAATTATCGAAATCTGACGTATTCGTGTGAAACACAACATTTATGATGTTATTTTTTGCATATCAGTTTTTATTTATAGCAGCAAGTTTCATTAATAATATATCAATTGTGTTATCCACATGCCATAATAATTACATTATCTATATGCATGAATTATGTTGTTTGTTTTACGATATCAATTAAGTTTTTATGCAAATATCATAATATTGTCATGTGAGATTGGACAATCTATTAATATGTAATGAAGATTATCACAAATCTAAAAAGCTGTAATATTAAATTCTCTTTTGCAAAAATCGGATCAATCAATAAGCCCTATGATACCTTTATAAATGAGGAAATAAAGCTGATTTAAAACACTGAATATTCGAGTACAAAGTTCTCCCGGAATTATCTGAGATAAATGTTCGTGGGCTTTTAACATGGACGTGGCACAAGTTCTTCATTGCTATTGGTTTCTCCCATCTGCCCAATCGCAAGAGCACGAACCCTACTCCCTGAAAATCTCAACAACGGTCCAGCCTTTCTCTCCAACTTCTTCCGCCCAGCATCCTGTACATTGCTTTACTCTTGAAAATTACTGTAACAACATTATTGCATAGATTAACAAATATCATGTTTCTAATACATGTCTAAACTATACAACTATATTATAGAACTAATAATAAACGAAGTTTTTTAGTTGCAGTTGTTAACAATTTTCATTCAACATCTTTTTTTTTAGAGATGTTTCTTCGGATGATTGTTTTCTGAACTCAAGTCAAGAATATGAAAAAAATATTTTTAAAACACTGTTTTCGCACAAACTGTTGAAAATTCTCGCAAGGCTAAAGCGACAAGAATCAGGTTATTTTCGACAACAATATCTACGTGCTACCACGCTACCAGTACTGTTGCGTCCACTTATTGTTAGCAACCGGTTACAGGTAAAATTAACGCCGCTGACCTGCCAACGTACGTACCTTCATCTTATCGCTCCGTTTAAGATAAGATGCAAAATTATCTGGTTGTCGGGCCAAGAAAATGTATTCGAACGAGTAAATAAGAAGTGAATCATGAGTGGCTTGTGAATATTTACGAGCCTTTCCATTTAATATGGATATGCTCTTTTTCTGCTGTTCTCACGCTCGTGACTACAAACAATTGTTCATTGAAAATTAGATCCATCAAATTTGGATCACATATCTGCAAAAAAAATTTGTAAGGAGAACAAGCATGTACTTTGACAATAAAAAATAACCTAAAGCTTACAAACGATCATTTTGTTATATAAAAATAACACGGTGAAGTAAAATAACTACGTGTTAAAAATTGAAAATTGAACTGATTTTGGTTCAAGCATTTTGTATTATTTTAAATGTAGTATTTTAAAAGAGAATATTTTTTATTTCAAAAATTTCAAAGGGAATCTTATACTCGAAGTATTAAAAATTGTCACTGAATAGTATTACCGAATTTTCCATAAAACTAGCCGGTCCACTAAACTAAAGCGCCAGGGCTAAAATAGTATCATGGAATTTTCTGTAACGTCAGCCCTGAATGAGTTAAAAAAGAGGTTAGTCTTACAGAAAATTCCGTAAACGGTAGACAGTTCGCTAAAAATTTAAAAAGTTTTAATTTAAAGTGGATAAAATTGGAAAATATAAAAAATGAAGCAATAATTATTTTGTAATTTCAAATTTCATGCTTATTAAACTATAAACCCAATAAAAATGCGTTAGATTCAAAATGAAACTTTGCAATTACTCAATTATATTCGGAATTTTAATTTGAAATCGTACAATTATCAAGACATGTAAATTTCAATTATCACATTTTGAAAATTATTGTATAATTGTCTTTTCAAATTTCTACTCAGTAGAAATATAGCTATAACTTAGCTGTTAATTGTGAATTAATTAATTATGTAATAGCTATTAATGTAAAATTATATTATAATATAAATTTTCAATCATTTTGACGATCTAAACTTGAAACCATATAAATTTAAACACTTCAGTTTTAAAATGTTCAATTTCGCACACATTATATTGCAAATTATATTCAGTCTTGAGACTTCAAATCTAGAAATGTCCCATTTAGAATGATTTGATGAAGTTATTCAAATATGAATGTATACATTTAGAGAAGTTTTATTCTAAAATTATTATTTTTAGTTTATTATAATATTTTAAATAGAATTTTTTTATGATTTGCCCTTGCGAAAAATGGGCAAAACGAGAGGGAGAAAAGTAATTATTAATTTAAAAATCAACAAAATTATTTTTAAAACTGCAATAAATGACTCACTGACCTGAGTAAAATAAAGATTTTAATCTCTGCAATCTACACTTGAAAATTGTACAATTTTAAACAAGCCTCCTAATATAAATAATTTTAATTATCTGAGGCAAAAAAAAATTAAACGAATAATTTTAATATGAGAAATGTTCCGAATTGTAAATTTCAAACTGACAGCTTTCATAATTGGATAATTGGAAATGTCAAATAAAAAATGTTATAATTTAAAATTAGATTCGTAGTAATTCGAATAAGTATTTCAATTAAGTTACACATAAAATTGACTGTATAGGTTTTTTCTTCATAACATTCTATCAAGAATTCCTGCCTGGAGATCTGTGAATATTGAATATGCAATAAATAAATAGTATATGCTTTTGGAAATGTTATTATAGAACACCTTATAGTTTTGTTACTTTGCTAATCAAACTGAGATGTTTTAATGAATCAAGTATCGAAAGCTCATTATCAAAAAGTTCAAAGTTCACTGAAAATCTAGGGCATGGAACACTAAGAATTATCTAGTTTTACGTAAAGACCTTGCAATTTGACTCTATGCGCTACGGATATGTAATTGCCTTGCAAATAATGCAGGAGTCAACTTATCGTTTTCTAATGACGCAAAGAGTGACAGTGCCCAGTCATGCAATCTACGCGAGAAATGCTTGCTCAACCTGAAAAGAAAATTTTGAATAAAGAGAATCCCAAAATAAGAAAGCAATACACATTTACACACGCATATATACATACCCTCTAAATGCGATAGGAATTTAAAGTACGTCTATTTTCCTCCAAACGTAATTAGGACAACAATGTTAATTGTAATAAGATTTTTAGAATCGATTAGTAACGATAAGATGAGAATTGTGATATTATATCCAAAATAATAACACTTGAAAAAAAGTCTACTGAAGATATGATCATTTTCCACAGAAATCATACAAATAATCCATTGCTGCAGACAATTGAAGATTAAAATGTCTATTTCTGGAATATAATCATTATAACATATATTAAAATACTATTAAATTCGTAAGTCTTATATTAATAATTCATCTCCTGAATTTCCTCTTAGAATATTCTTCATTTTCACTTGTGTTAATACACTTTTTTTCACAATTTCAAATCATTCACGTAGTCTATATTGTGCATATTAGTAGATAGTATATTAATTCATAAATAAAATTATATTCGAACATCTGTGCTAGGTTATATGTTTGTTCATGTGCTATAACAAGGGTTTCACAGATTCCTTGACATTGAAAAAGCATATATTAAAATATTAAAAGGAATATAAAGCAATAAAACAACGTAATCCAAAGAGCTGTTGAGCAATTATTAAATAACAATTGTGTTATTGTGGTTATGCTGTAGAAAAACAGATATCACAAATTTATTTCGCTCGTCACGATTTCTTTATTCTTGTTCATGGAGAATAGCTAAATATAAGGAGACCAAACTGTAGTGGAATTGAAAATGAGCACTTTTCCGTGGCCAGAAGTTAAAAGCAGACAAAAATGTGTGAATGTTTTCTGTGAAGTCCATGCATTACAGATTGGTCTCCTTATGTCTATCCTCCATATGTTCTTGCTATCACTGTTAAAAATGTTTGCAATTTTAATATACATTTAATATAAATTGTTATATTAAATCTAAAACCTCGGTATACGAAATCACCATTAAGAGACTATGTATATTAAATTTCATATACCGCATATTGATAATTTATGAGAAAAGTCATATATTTGCACTTTACACAAATTAAAAACAATTTTGGCAGTAATTTTCAATTATATATAATAAAACATAATATTTTCTCCTAGATAAATATAAATTACATTGTTTTTTAAGTGGAAAAATTCAATTAAGCAAATAATTAAGATTATGATTAATAATTAAGAAATCTAACCCCCAAGCACCTATACTCACGTGGAAATTCTAACATTCACAGCGAATTTTAGAAAAAATTCCATCCGTACGTTGCACTTTAATTATAAGTAGGAATTTAGTCGACAAATTTCAGGTTATTACTTTATTTTTTAATATTTGACCGGATTCGAAGGCATCAAAGAACTTGGTGTTTTCACGCACTCTGTTTTACTGACTATAAATATACATGTATATTAATTTTACAACATGATGGTATATAAAATTTAATTTACGGTATATGCAAATGATTTTACTCACATATATATTAAATTTCGATCAGATTTCTTTAACAGTGATTATCTAATTTTCTAGGGTAAGGAGGGACAGCGCCGACCAGTTAACAGTCAATGATTTTTTAACGTTAATAAGATGTGCAATTGATCAATTTTTTTTATCCTGAGTCCTAAATTATTGTATATCACATTTCTATAAGTATTATTTACATGAATAAAACAATGCTTTGATAATTTAATTATTTCTAACAGGCTCTATTTCGTCGGCTTTGCCCCCCCACCGGAGAGTAAAGCCGACCGCAGCTTTTTATGAAAATCAAAACATCTGAAGATGAGAAAACATGATGGTTCGCTTTTGTGGTATTCTATGTACTGGAAAAATTACCGTTAAACATATCCAGCAAGAATAATAAGTTATTTTAAATAAATATAGTGATGGCTGTGATATAACCTCTTATTCGTTGACATTATATTAAAAACGGACTACACGCAAATGTTTCTACAGTATTAATACAAAAAAACCTGCTCTACATTACCGATCGTTTATCGACAAAACTTATGATACGTGTACCACCCGGGCACATATAAACTATGATCTTGCGGTCGCGTTTGCCCCCCTGGTGACGCCTCAATTATTTACGACATTTAATATATTTTAAACTTGAATTACGTTTAATTGTTATAATTACATTATGTCATATTGTTTTATCTGTCAAAATATCAAATTATCATACTGTAAGCATTGCTATTAATGTTGAAAACTTTATATTTCCGCCAGCGAATCTTCCATTCTTTCGTGGTCAAAACTATTTTCTGCATAATTTTTCTTTTACAACGTCAATTTTCAAGATTTTAGTAAGTAGCACTTTCTCCACACTAAAATAGATTTATTTAATGCAAATTATAATTAAAATTGTTGAATAATAACTGTGTTAGAAGCAAAGTCAACCTTATATACACTGTTAAAAATAGTATTAAATTTAAAATACCAATGTATATTAAAATTGACATCTCAAGCATATGAAATCGCTATTTAGGTATGTGTTTATTATATTTCACATACATTCATGATAACAGCTCACATAATTCCATTTTACACAAAATCAAAATAAGATTAACAGTAATTTTCGATTCTTAATAATAAAACATGATACCTTCTTATAATTAATCAAAAATAAAATTGGATTTCAAGTCGAAAAGTTCAATTACGTAAATAAATGACAGACCTAACCTACAATCAACTGTACTCACATTAAATTTCTACCATTCAGGGCAAATTTTGGAAAGAGTTCCATATGTACGTTGCACTTTAATAATAAAAAGCAATTCAATCGACGAATTCTAGATTATAACTTCAATTGCGAATATTTGATCAGATTCAAAGAAATAAAAGCACTTTGAGTTTCCAAGCACGCTGCTATATACCGACCTGTATATTATATTTAATATAAAGTGTACAGCTATTCATATTTTAATGTATATCAAATTTCAACTCCCGTGCATGCAAATGACTTCATATACATTTGTATTAAATTTAATACAGATTTTTCTAACAGTGTACATGATTAATACGTATACAATTTTTTTGTAAGATATTTCCTATCTAGCGAGATGTTTGGAATGTTTACAAAATAATTTCTTTTCAAAATATAGTAATTATTTCTCCTAATGATAGCGATAGATAAGTTATCTGAAAACTCGACATTCGCAATATTTACCCGAGTAAAAAAAAGTCCCATTAGGAACCCATTAGGATTCCGAGAAATGTCCAATTAAAGTTCCGGGTATGAGATAAATCAGTAAAAAAGTAACAACTTTTTAAAATTTGTTTAAAAGTCCTAATAGGAACTAAAGTTCAAAAAAGTTCCATTTTAATTAACATTTTTTTTAAATAAGTGCCTATAGGACTTAAGACCCTCAGAAGTATTGCTGCAAGACTTTTTTTCAATTTTTTTCAAACATGAATTTGGAATTGTAGTAGTTTGTTTTCTTTGTTATTTCTAAATTAGAATTGTTAAAATAAGAATCCACTAAAATAAACTGGTCACATTTTACAGTTTGAAATAAATTTCTAACGGACATTTTCGTCTTGTTATGAATAAAGGCTGGCCTTCCAACCCCTTACCTGCTCCAGATTGAAAAAAGCTCTGGTTTCTCATTGGCGAATAAATTGGAGCGAAGCGAAAGGGTGGTTCTAATTTTCATTCCTTGGCACAGCACCTCTTTCTCACACATGATCATATTCAAATCTGGCGAATCCAGCGACATCTCACGATCATTCTTACAGATGAAATTAATCAGATCGCTCTCGCATTTCAAAAAGTACGCTGCATATCTACGGTTGTCCCTCTAATAATTTCTTTAAGATTGTAACTCGATTCTTCTATTAAATGTTTATGTGAATGTCTTCCTGAAAGAAGAAAGTTACATTTTTTCAACTCTATATTGATAAGCACTATGTTAATTTAGAGAAACTGAGTTATTAGTAACCTTTCTCGAGTTCAAATTACTGTGATAAGCAAGAAGAAAAAAATACTTACGAAATCCAGTACTAATGGGCCAAGCAGAGATGTTGTTAGGAAGAATCGGTGAGTACATTTCCTTATCCTTTCTTTTCTCTGTGACAAATTGTGTTTTCAACCAATTTTATCCTTCAAACTTGCAACTGTTTAAACAAGCAGAATTAAATCCAAGGTTATAAAAACTCCAATTATGCTCAATGTTTCATAGCTTATTCTTAAGAAAGAAGCGCAACATATAGGAAATAGCTACACATTAATTTGCCTATAAAAACAGACAGTCCGAAAAATCGTTAAAAAAATCTTACAATCAGACATTAATCTTTTACTGATTTCATAATTTTTTATTAATTCTTATTAAATCCAACATCTTTTAAAAAAAACAGTAAATATGTCACTGCACTCTATTAGGAATAATTGTATCATTTCATTTGGTCTCCTCTAAAAGAATTGCACCACAGACTCTACTATTATAAGAAGTCGCCCTATATAAATCTATTTCTTAAATGTTTTCTTAACAATTTATCGATTTAAATGCTTTTTTCATTACCCGTGTGGAAATGCAAATGGGGGGCTGATCGGGTACCCGACCAGTTGGCCCCACTTTAAGTCGGGGGCTAGTCGG
>CAKNYM010005001.1:0-11190 GCA_932195095.1 Andricus curvator | reverse complement strand
GATGATGTAGTTTCTAATCTTCCTTGGCGTAGGTGGACGCAGGCACAATTGTCCAGTCCGAAGCTCATGCCAATCGCTTTAGAATACCTATTTACCGCCTCCACAAGGATGATAAGGTCCTCTTTCGAGGAAGCAAAGAGTTTAAGGTCGTCCATGTATAAAAGGTGGTTGACCTTATATTCTCTTTTGTTCGGCGAGCCACATAGGTATCCAGAGATTTTGCCTCGGAGCACAATAGATAGAGACAAGAGGGAGATGCAGAAAAGTATCGGACTTAGAGAGTCTCCTGGGAAGAGCCCCCTCTTAAATGTGATATAGCTTGTAGTCACTTGTCTTTTGTCAGATGTTATGACAAATCTTGTCCGCCTTGTCTCAGGGAGAATTTCAGCAAAATATGTCGCAAGTCCTAGCAGCTATGACTAGAATTTTGGATCAAAATGCAACATTACTGCAAAATGTGTCACAGAAGAACCAAGCAGAGACATTTCATTATAATGTTCTTCTGGACTTATCACATAATATTACGAATTTCACTGGACTAGAAGGATCTTCAGAAGCAAGAGCGTGGTTGAAGCAATTAGAATCCACTGCTACGTTACATCATTGGACTGAGGCTGTAGCTTTCGAAACAGCAAGAGCACACCTAAAGAAAGCAGCAAGAAATTGGTATCTGAGTCGAATTGATACTATTCAAAATTGGACTCAATTCAGTCTGCAATTTAAAGCAACTTTTACGGCGGAAAAATCTTTAACTGAAAAATGGAAGGCAATGGAACAACGATGTCAGCGACCTGGAGAAGATGTTCGAGAATATTTTTTTGAGAAAGTTCGACTCGGCAAAGAATTGGGATTTAGTTTGACTGAAACTAAGACTCAACTGGCAGTTGGACTGTTGTCTCGTGACACGAGTTCTATAATCGTATCACAAACGTATCTCGACCTTGACAGTCTTCTTCAAAATATCTTAATGTTGGAGGATGTGGAGAATTCAAGAAAGCAGCGTTTTTCTTCAAGACGTGAGAATTCTGGAGCAGCTGATCACAGGAAGGACAAAAATTTATCTTCGAGTTTGATACCGGATAAGAAGGAAATTTCGACAGCGACTTCAAAGGAGAGTAACTACGTTGGAGGCAATTTGAAAAAAGAATCAAGTCAGAGTGCAAGTACGAAGCGTGCATGTTTTAGATGTAATGCGACCGATCATTACGCAAAAGAATGCCCTGTGAAACGCGAAATTAAATGTTTTCGTTGCAACGAGACAGGTCACTTCGCAAAAGATTGTACTAGGCCTAAGAAACTCGACGAAGGTAAGATAAATGTTATTTCTTCAAATTGCGATCCATCTGAGAAAAAGTATTTAAAGAAGGTTTTAATTAATGGTGTGATTGTCGATTCTCTGGTAGATCATGGATCTTCGGTGTGTACTATAAAAGCTTCCGTTATGCTTAATCACGGTTTTGAATTTTTAAAACGTCCAAATGAATTAATAGGTTTTGGAAGCATTGAAGCCACGACGCGCTCTCCAGGTATAATAAAGGCTAATATAAAGGTGGACGAGTGCATAGCTGATGATATTTGTTTCAGAGTGGTTCCAGATAACGCGACTAATTATGATGTAATTATCGGTAGATCTTTCACTGAATTGCCTCATATTGCATTTTATAAATTCGGTGATAAAATAACTTATTGTTACGCAAATAATTTTCCGTTTGCTAAAGAATCAAGTATTGAGTCAAACCTTGAAGAGTTGAGACCAACTGTTAACGAAATAGTTAGTATTCAGCCGGGATCGATTAATTTTATTAATGTATTAGTCGGTGATTGTGAATTAATGTTGCCTTATGAAAATTTAACTGATAACGAGGTCAAGTTATCGAAAGGGAAAATTCTTGGGGATAAAATTTTAACAGTAAAAGAAATTCCAGAATTGGAACCTAGGTTTGAGCCGGTTACCAAATCAGAGGTACAAACACACGAATCATTATCTGAGATAGAATCGAAAGAGATTGTTCATCTTTTAAATTCTAAACGTCGAGCAATTGCCAAAAATTTATCGGAGTTAGGACGTACGGATCTTTTGGAAATGGACATACAGTTAAAAGAAGGGTCGGAACCGTTTTCTGCGAAGCCGTATAATTTGAGTTCGTCGGAACGTGAAACAATGCGAGATCTTATAGGAGAATATAAACGAGTCGGTTTAGCTACAGAAACAAATTCACCCTTTGCTAGTCCCTGCTTTTTAGTTACTAAAGCAGATGGATCACCGCGTCTAGTTGTTGACTATCGGCGATTAAATCAGATGACAATTCGAACAAACTTTCCTCTCTCAAATATCGATGATGGTCTAGATCAATTACATGGCTCCAAGTTTTTTGCCACTTTAGATTTGTCACATGGTTATCTACACATTCCATTAACTGGAAGTGCGAAAGAAAAGACGGCTTTCATAACTCAGGATGAGGCAGGTCAATTTGAGAGAGCAATGTTTGGTTTGATGAATGCCCCGTTCTATTTTTCTAAATTAATTAAAAGGGTTTTTGGTCCAAATCATGCTAATTTAGCTCTTACTTATTTTGACGACATCTTGATTTATGCCAAAACTTGGGAGGAATTCATACAAAAATTAAGCGAAGTTTTGGATCTTATGATAAAAGCAGGTTTAACTTTAAACTTAAAAAAATGCAAGTTCGGGATGCCTAAAGTGGATTATTTAGGATTTGTAATTGGGAAAGATGGAATGCAACCAGGTGTAAAACACATTAGAGCAATTGTAGAGTTTCCTCAGCCGGAAAATGTGCATGATGTGAGAAGGTTTGTAGGACTTGCAAATTTTTCGAGACGTTTTATTCCGAAATTTTCGTGTTTGATGGATCCGTTAATTGAACTTTTGAAAGACGGTGTAAAGTTTGTCTGGGGTGAAGCTCAGAAATTTTCTTTTCAGAAAATCAAACAATTGATCAGTTCGGAGCCTATTTTGGGCCTTTATAATCCGCTAGCAAATCGTACTGAATTGCACACGGATGCATCGACAATCGGATTAGGAGCGATGTTATTTCAACAAAACGAGGGGGAGAAGCAGAAATTAATTTACGCAATTAGTAGAAAAACCTCAGAAACGGAAAAATCATATCATTCTAGTAAGCTAGAGTTGTTGGCTGTAGTGTGGGCAACGACTCGATTAAGACCTTTGCTAATCGGTATTCATTTTGACATTTTCACGGACTGCCAAGCGTTGGTTTATATTAACAAATCAAAAACAACTAATCCACAAATTATTCGTTGGCTCAGCTCTCTCGCTGATTTTGATTTTGATATACACCATCGCAAAGGTGAGAGTATGCAACACGTAGATGCATTATCTAGAGCACCTGTAGAAGAGGCTATTTCTTTTGATGAACCAGGTACGATTTTCAATATTTCAATGCGCGAAGATGAGGTCTTGATGTACCAGAGAGTTGATGAAAAGTTAGCCAGGAAAATAAAAATTCTAGAAAAAGCCGAACACGAACGTACTCGAACGGAGAAAGACGAATGTCAAGATTACGTATTAAGAGATGGTTTATTGTATAAAATCGACTACAAAGATAAAAATAAGGAATTGTATGTCGCGCCAACAGCCATGCGTAAAGCGCTATCAATTAAGTATCACGATTTGTCCAGTCATTTTGGAATTGATCGAACGGTAGCGAGTATTAGGGAACATTTTTATTTTCCAGGAATGCGAAGATACGTAAAAATGCACATTGGATCTTGTCTAGAATGTTTGTTAGCAAAAAGGATGGTAGGAAAGCAAGCCGGGGAATTACATCCTATTCCTCCCGGTAAACGACCGTTTGAGGTTATTAATATTGATCATCTTGGGCCATTTGTAACTTCAACTCGTGGAAATAAGTATATCCTTGCAATAATTTGCAATTTAACTAAATTTTGTCAATTGTACGCGGTTAAGGATACAAAAGCGCCTAAGACGATCAAGAGGGTTGAAGAATTCATTTATAGATTTGGTTCGCCTCAAAGAATTATCTCAGACAGGGGTACTAGTTTTACAGCTAATAAATTCGAAGAATTGTGCAAAAGATTTGGTATCAAGCATACGTTAAATTCAAGTAGGCATCCTCAAGCCAATGGGCAAGTGGAGAGATTAAATCAAACAATTTTACCTGCTTTACAATCAAATCTTTTGAACAATGAAGGAATTAGATGGGATCAAGATGTAAAGAAATTAGAATGTGATTTGAATTCGTCAGTTTGTAAATCAACGGGACATGCTCCGTTTGAAGCTGTATTTTGGTTTGTACCACGTTATGAAGACGGTCATATTAGAATGATAACGAAAAATTCTGAGAGTTTTAGAAATCCAGATGAAATTAGAAATGAGATTCGAGAGGCGATTGCGATCGACCAAAAGAAAGCAAAAGATCGTTACGATAAGAACCGTAATACTAAGTTCCAATCTAGAAAGAAAGGACCAAGTGTCATTATTGCAAAGTTACCGTCGGACACGTATAAAATTCAGAAATTATATTGTAAAGGTAAAAATACTCCAACTACTGCGCATGTTAGTCAAATTCAAATTTGGCGACCAAGTTTGACAGAAGATGTAAACATCAATTATAGTTCGGAAGATGAGAATGTTCAAAATATTAATGAAACGGAAGATTCTATTGAATTTGTAAAATCAAACGTCGATAAAACTAGTAAGGAGAGTCCTGAAAAAGGCAAAAAAAAGAATTCTACTTTAGTTGAAAAGAATCTAGATGTTAATGCGATTAGGAATTAAAGACCTGTTAGAGAAAGACGGAAACCTAGTAAATTAAGTGATTTTGTTTGTTATTAACAATAGGGTTCTTGTGTAATGATTAAGAAATTATTTAATTTTCGTTTATGCTTGGAGACCAAGCATCTTTCAAGGATGACCGAATGTTAGAAAAATACATATATAGTGCTTTTATACAAGGTTGCTAGGTGATTCGGGGTTGTTAGAAAAAGTTTGAAGAACGTTAGTATGGAATTGCGAGGCTGTTGAGTCGTATCGCGGACCGAGATTGTGGGCAAAGAGCCGAAAGTTTAGGCCAAGTGGTCGTAAAGTTTTTATTGTACTAATTGTACTCGTTATATTGATTAAACTTACATAATTATTATAAAGTGTGGACTTTCATTGTGTCAATCTACGCTTTAACTCGAGATCGTATTCGTAAATTAGATTGAACTCTAACAAAAGAGATCTTATTTTTTGCGTCCAGTGCTGCTTGATGGTCAACAGTTTACACTTGTTCAGCGTGTGATTTGCTTTCCTTAAGTTTCGAGCAAGTACCCTAACTTTTTGAGTGAATTTTTTATTTGATGTTATGTAAACTATACAGTTCAGAATCCAGAGATTAACATCTTCGGGTAGCAAATACGGGAGAGTAGTATTAGCTTCAGCTAATTTGTCCATCCTAAGGAAGACTTTTTGGTGAATTTTTGTTCTCCTACTTCTCATGTTGGCATTATCGGTTCCGGTAAAGCGCTTTTCAAATGACAAAAAACTAAGGAAACTATAGATAATGCCTTCTACCTGCGCATGAGGCATGCCTTTACTCTCGGTGCTGCCCTTTTTGAAGATCTTGACAAATCGCCGTCCCCATATAGGCCATTGTGTGACACACTTAACAGTTCGCTTCTAGTATGTCGATTTGTGGCCTCTTGATGAAGCCCAGGATATCAATCACTGTTTGCGTTTTAATATCCTCGGTTTCCATGAAATGTTCCCCAAGGGTATGTTGCCTGAGCTTAGCCAGTGTACTTTTTGGTGGGGTTTAACCTCATTTTATGCTTACAATAGTTAACATTGTTGTACCCTGTGAAAATCTGAGCCACTATCCATTGGTCTTTCTTCGGTTATCCCGGGACTTCCTGATTCTATCTATCCTGTACGTATAGCTTTCGCCTATCAGCCTATGTATTGATATATCTCTTGACTAGTTTCTCTAATGTCTTTACAATGAAGGGCGTCCAACTCATCGAGCGGAAATCGTCAGCAGCAGCGTAGCCTTCCCTCCTACGTTTAGGGATGAAGGCCACTCTGTTGTCCTTCCATGCCAGTGGCACGTGTTTAAGGGCAACACTCGCCGTAAATAGTTTTTTTTATTAGGTGGACATGCAGTTATTGCCCTTTTGTAAGACCATTGGCTATACGCCATTCGCCCCCGGTGATTTGAAGGGGCAGAAGGACCCAATGGCCCACTTCACCTATTTGATATCAATGACCATTGCGGCAAAATGCCAGCCGGTCTTCTTACTCTCCTGGCCCCAGTGTTATTCCTCCTCTCGATCGGTTAGAGTTCGCTGAAAACCTGGGAAGTGGACTTCCATCAGGTATTTTAGTGTTTCTTCTTCGTCTTCGACAAAAACGCCATCGTGGAGACTTATGAACCCGAGGCGAGCCTCCGGATCTTTTTCCAGGATCTTGTGGAACCGTGCTCTCTCCGGAATGTCATTAGCTTCCTCGCGGAAGTCCGTGCAGTCTCCCTGTAGGTAGATTTTAATTTTTTACTTGTATTCATTCTGATCCATCTTGTAGTTGTCTTAGTCTGAAGGCAATTTAGTTCTGTTTGCTCTATTGTACTTTGTTCTAGTCTTTTAACGGAGCTTCTCTAGCTAAGTGTTCCACCACTGCTCAATTCCTAGATTTTATAGTACTGATAGAAAAAGTCTTCTCATATACTGTAATAAGGGCCCTTCGCGAAAAATCCGCGGCGTACTCTAACTCATCTATGGCACCGTAACTCGTGGGGAATTCCCTGAGCCTACATTTGAGTTCCTCATCCTATGAGTCTCGAAGTGTATTCTTAGGATTTTTAATCTTCGAAACCGTCTGTTTTTTCAGGGACAACTGGAAAAAGGTACATTTGTGCCCCGAGAGATCTCTTCGTGAGAGACTATAGTTACAGACTATATTATTAAGACTATATAATAGATCTTATTCTCTTGTCAGTGTTGAATTACAGCCTCGAACTTTCTGTAACGTAGGGAACCAAATCATTCTCGTAAACAAATAAATGTGAACGTATTTTTTTATTTTCGGAAAAACCTATTTTTAGTACTTGCTAAAGCAACTTTAATGTCGTATGGAGTTTAACATGTAAAATGTATCCTATTTTTACTTCTTTGATTTTGTTAAGAACCGATTTCTTTTCTCCGAGATATCACACATTAACCATTTCAGTTCCACAATGCATTGTGGAACAATTCAAGGCGAAGAGAAACTGAATGGTTAGTGTGTGATATCTCGGAGAAAAAAATCGGTTCGGGATGATCAAAAATGGAAATGGAAGATGAAAAGGAGTAGTAAACGATGGCGTTAGCAGTTTTTAGAGGGGGAAATTGTTGATCGTGTTATATTGCCTCAAATATGGCTCAAAATAGCCATTTTTGCACTTTCAGGTTAGGATATCTCAAAAACCTGACGTATAGGAAAAATTTGGATAACGGATTCGGTTTTAGGATACCAAAATCCTTCGGGGTCACATAGTCTGGTCTTTTGGTACAAAAATGATGTCATTTTTGTCGGCCTGTGTTATCCTTCTATTACCCGTCCTCGCTCTAATTTTCGACGGCCGATCTTGCGCTCATCAATTTCTACTATTTTGCCGATACATCTGATACGACCATCCTCCTCGAAGTGATAGTCGAGAGCAATCATGCTGATCTCTCTACAAAAAGAGAAGCGGTCTGCAACAGTTTCCCGTGAAATCGACTGATCGTTTACAATGCTGCTTTCCCGGATAGTTTGTTTAAAATTGAAGCTTAGAGCGAAACCGTAAGAAATGAGCATACAGGCTCCTGCGGAAATGTGTCACTTCTCAAACCACGTATTTTCCGCAACGGTATTAGTGTGACAATACTTTCCTGTGTTGCAGCACAACAACTGGCCGCAAGTAATTTTAGGTTCCACAAGAGTCATCTTCTTCTTGCGTTTCGAGCAGAATCGTTCCGTTCAAATCAGTTCGATTTGTCGCAACCACTGAAGCGTTTTTTCTCTATTGTGGAGGATCATACTCAAACTGAAAATATTATATTTTTCATCCATCTTGATAAAAATTCGGGAGAAGAAAGCCTACAAAATAATTAATGCACGCGAGGAGCACACGCCCGTAAGTACTAGAAGCGCGGTAGGTAAAGAAAGACCTGACGCTTATTGCACTCAAATCTGTTACATTTCATCAGATGTATCACTATTTTTCGCGGAAACTATCAATCCCGGAAAACAATGCATTCAACAAACAAAGTTGTATCTCAATGAAATCAACAACTTTTGTTTGAAAAATTTTGCGAAATTTTGCGTATTGGCTGTGATGAACGCAAAAAACCCTGATTTTTTATATTTTTTTATGGTTTTACCATAAAAATCGCCTTGTCGCCAATTTTCACTATCATCTTCGTAATCAGCGCGTCAAAATACATAAGTGTACGGAATTTCAAGGAAATCTGAGAATTTACCTATTCGGAGCCTATTGCGAACCTGTTCGCTTGTTGCGAACCTTAGATGCTTGTGTAACTTTAAATTTTTAAGATACTTTTTTGTGACTATTGAGAACAGATTTAAAAAAATTTAAATTAACCTTTAATTTCCATTAAGAAAACTGGGTCGGTCATTGTACATCGTATTTGCTACGGTCCCGAGCTTCCCGAAGGCCTTGTGTACAGTGTAAACAAAGAGCCTCGCTTGTAAAAATGATAAGTTACTAACAATTAGTTGAATGGCAGTGCAATAATAAGTTGATAAATATAAATAAACACGTATAAATTTATTTGCCCGTGAGAACGATTTGGTGAAAGCGCCCTTTGAATTTCTAGAATGAGTTTTTTTGGGACACCCTAATCGAGCCAGATCCTCCTAAGCCACTATTATTATTATTGCCAATGCGCAGGGTCATCTAAGTCCCATAGCACTGTGGTTATCTAATGTAACCTATTGTACTGTACCCTTGAATCTAATCCTTTTTGATAAGGACGGATTCCGCCATATAGGCGTTTATTGCCGCATAGGGGATGTCTAAAAAACCATCTGGTTCACAAAAATGAATTCTAAAATGCTTCACTCTGAGACTTACAAGCACGTCACAGTCGCAGAGGATGTGATGTACTGTCTCCTCACGGAAGCCGTTCTTTCGACATCGAGGATCGCTGTCGATCTTCATGTTAGTCAGCTGCTTTTTTAAGCGGCGATGGCTCGTGAGCATTTCTACCACTATTTTAACCTGTTTTTTATCCATGTTAAGGAGTTTTTTTATACTTTTCTAAACATGGTTCTTTGATCAATTTTAGAGAGCGTATCATACTTTTAGTCATCTTCCAATACCTCGCGTGTTCCTCCAAGAGCCACTTTTCAATGGCATACCTAGACGAAGCATACGAAGCTCCGCAGTATATTTCAGGTCAGCTAAGGGGTTTTGTAGCCCTGATTTTTGCAAGCATAACTGCTTTCTCGTTACCTTCAATGTTCTCATGTCCAGGATCTCAGATTAAGTTGACCCGGTTTTTCCGGACAACACGAGAAGCTCTTGTAGGCAACTCCAGATAAGTCTGGATGTAAACTTTCCCGATGGGAGAGCTTCCAAAGCAGCTTGACTATCGGAGCATAACATATTCGGAGCTAAACTCTCAACGATATAGACGTTTAAGTCCCCGCACCTCGGACGCAGTTCAGAGAAGAAGGGTGCAATATGCGGATAAGTGCTCGGCGGTCGTTTCGCTCCCTTTTTTGTTATTCGTTCAGTCGAGCAGACGCAGCGCAGTGATTTTTTAATAATATTCTCTAGTTTTCTCTGTAAATTTTGATTGAAATTCCGAGAACATCGAAAGCTTCAAGAGACGATCAAAAAAATGCACGTAAACGATTATATAGATAAAAAAAGGCCAAATCCAACAAAAGACAAAGATGAGGTTGATACGATTAGTGCGTCAGCGAAAAAAATAAAGAGAAGCGTTTCCAAAAGTGTACCAGAGGATTTGGAGAAACACAATCGTATCATCTATTTTTTGTTAGTATTTACTACAATTTCGACGTTAGTTAAGTGTGCTCAGTGTGATGAAAAAATTGAGTTCAAGTCTTGTCAAAAAGAAGGCCTCGGCTTTGAAATTCAAGTGAAATGTGCCAAGTGTGATCCGCGTTTCGTTCCATCTAGTGAAGGGATCGGTCGAAAATACGAGATAAACAGTCGATTCGTTTTTGTTATGCGGATATTGGGCTTAGGTCTTGCAGGATGCAACAAATTTTGTGGTTTAATGGATCTAACATGTGTTTTTTTATCTAAAACAACTTACTCGGAATAGATTGCTGACATGTGCTCCAAAGTGAAAACCACTGCCGAAAAGTTTTTTTCTTTTGCTGCAGAAGAAGAAAAAGCAGCAACCGCTACAAACACGCAAACATCTGGTTCGAATTTGACTGTTTCTGGGGACGGTACGTGGATGAAGCAAGGATCCAGTTCTTTATATGGAGTATGTTCTTTAATTTGCTACTATACAGGAAAAGTCATAGATATTTTTGTAAGTAGTGCGCATTGTCAGCTATGTAAACTGTGGGAAACAAAACTAAATTCTGCTGAATTTAAAGAGTGGCGCGAAGATCATATAAGCAAAGACGAGTGCCAAGCCAATCACACAGGTCCACCAGGAAATATGGAAGTAAGTGCCGTGATAGCGATGTTCTGCCGATCTGAAGAGAAATACGGCGTAAAGTACGAAAATTATGTTGGTGACGGCGACTCCAAGACTTACGGTAATTTGATAAAAGCAAAACCTTATGGTGATAATTTTAACATTATTAAAAAAGAATGTGTGGGTCATGTTCAAAAAAGGATGGGCACACGTTTACGCGAAGTTGTAAAAAACACTGTTGAAGGAAAAGAAGTAAAAACAGGAAAAAAACGCCGGAAAGAAAAGGAGAAGTAAGATACTTGGAGGTAAGGATAAAACTCCTCCCTGCATAAAAGAAGTTAGGCTAATTGGTTTGGATGATTGGGCTTCATAGTAGGAGTCCTTCTGCGACTTTGGTATGAAGATCGCTTTGACACAGTAAAATTAAAACGTGTCCGCTTATACAAAAGACAAGTGACTACAAGCTATATCACATATAAGAGGGGGGTCTTCCAAGGAGACTTTTCTGCATCTCCCTCTTGCCTCTATCTATTGTGCTCCGAGGCA
>CAKNYM010005000.1:0-10215 GCA_932195095.1 Andricus curvator | reverse complement strand
CGACTCATCATTGGTAGTTATTTTGGCTGTTGGAACAATATAAATTTTAAAAAAGTTCTCGTAGAATACGTGCTAAACTACCTAATGCGCGATCTGGTGCACCTGGATCGTCGACTCAACATTGGCAGTTATTTTGGCTGTTGGCGCAAATTAAATTTTAAAAAAGCTCTTGTAGATGACGTCTTGAACAACCTTGAAAGTAAACCTTGAAAGAAACCTTGAAGTGCACGACCCGGGGTACCCGGAGCATCGACTCACCATTTGGAGTTGTTTTGGCTGTTAGCACAATTTAAATGTTTTAAAAGTTCTCGTAGATGACGCCTTGAACGACCTGGTGCATGTTCTGGTGCACCCGGGTAGTGGACTTACCATTTAGAGATGTGTCGACTATTGGCAAAGTTAAGATTTTAATTTTCAACGCGGGCTAATGTTCTCTAACAGTTTCATATTCATATGGGCGGGGCTTATTTTTGGTTGCAGCGCGATCATCGTTTCAAGCCACGATCCACGTCGTTTCAAACGACGAGAGTCGTGGTTTCAAACGACGATACTGGTCGTCGTTTTCAACGATGATTTCGTCGTTTCAATCTACAGTTCTCGTCGTTTTGAACGACGATCAAGACTCGTAGTTTCAAACGACGAATAAGCGTCGTTTCAAACGCTGATTTTTCTCTCCGTGTACATTTATATATATAATATGTGTTTTATTTAACTTGAGACATCGAAATATCTTCAAAAATACGCATCCTATGAAAAAAATATCCATGATACGAACTTTTTAATTTCGAGGGGAAAAAGCGACTTTGAAAAAATTTACCCCATTCCCACCCCCTCCCAGGAAGCAGAAGTGGGGGTAACTTTGTAATTTCAAATGGGAAGCGAAATTTTTTATCACAGATTCAGATTCTCCTTTATGAAATACGTAAGTTTTATTCGAAAATTTTGTTTCGATTCGCGATTTTTTCTTCTTCTTTTTCTCCTTTTCAAAGTCGCTTCTCCCCCTCGAAAATAAAAAGCTTTTATTACGGACATTTTTTTCATAGGATGCGTATTTTTTGAGATATTTCGATGTCTCAAGTTAAAAAAAGACCCTATATATATAATACATGCATTTCCAGGACATTAAGAAAATAAAAGCAACGAAAAATTAATATAATACACCATATAATAATATAATATTTACATATATTAATAATAATAATATATTTAATAGTTTGAAAAAAATTGTTGACTAAAAATGTAAATTTGTTTACAAATTGATAGTGTGCGTGTTCAGATTCGGAAAACATTTTTTCTCTTATAAAATGATTCACATAACATAAATCAATATGCACTTGGTATACTGTTTATAAAAGGACCTATGTGCTCTTTTTCATCGATGGCCTCACTGTTTTGGCATGTAGGTTGAATTTTCATATTATTAATTATTAATGACAATTGAAGCCGTTTGTCAAAAAGGGGCCTTACTCATAAAATGTCGTTTCGAGAAACATCCAGAAAATTAAATTGGTCAAATTATATTAATAATTAGGAGTAATAAACTCTTATATGCCAATTTTAATGAAAGTTTAGCTTGGTTAGCAATTAAATTGAGAAAATAGTATATTACACTACACGGGCCGAAAATTCAACTTTCGGCCCGCGTAGTGTATACGATTTTTCTTCATAGCCGGTCGAAAGTACGTTATTAATTTTACTTTTTTTGACTTTAAATGTTGATAAGCATGTTATTGATGCCTGCCCCCGACATTTGCGGCACGAGCGAAGCGAGTGCTGCTGGTCGTGGGGGGCAGGCATCCAATACATTCGAAGAGTCAAGTTTGATAATATTTTTCTAAAATAAATTAATTCCACTTTGTTAAAGATGTCTGTATTTCACTAGAATTGACGACAAAACAGCTACTTCTAAGGTTAGAGGTAACAACAGCAATGACAGAGGGTAACAATTAGTATAATACACATGAGAAATTCTTTCCTCCCGCCGTTATAGAGGGCACGCGTGTACTTTCCACAGGGAGTAAATGTTAATCAGAAATTCTTTCCTCCCGCCGTTATAGAGGGCGCGCGTGTACTTCCCACAGGGAGTAAATGTTGAACTTTCGTCTCTGATATTAGGGACGAAAGTACGTACTTTCGACCGAGGTATGAAGAAAACAATATTTAAAAAAGGAAAGGGATCTAACTAATTTGTCTGCTAAGACACTTTTCTACTATGCATATTTCATATAAATAGTCTTTTTTTTAGTATTGTGTAAATTAATTTTTATGTAGAACATTTCGATAAAGTAAATAAGCAAACATTCAATACATGGGGTCCTCTCACAAGATTTTTTTTTAACGAATTTAATTAGAGATTCATAATTATAGTTTGCACTGACATTACTGATAAGACGGTGGTTCCCCGAATTATTGTTTGTAGAAGCTGTTTATTATCTTCTACATCCGAGGAATACGTGATCGACTTACGGTTTGTGAAAGAAGAAACGTCATTGAGTTTTACAGAAGGTCGATATCAACCCGCAGTTATAAATCCACATGGATTTACAACCAATTAGAAATATCGGGGAAGTACATCGAAGTAGGTACTTTCCCTCAAAATGCTAAGCAATTACTTAGAATGTTTGGGGTATATATAAGGATCCTTCTGATCTTGAAAGACATATGTACTGCATCATCCTCACCAATAAAAGATTATAACCAGTGAGAACGAGAAGAGGTGAGTAGGGCTGAAGTTGTACAATTATTCCATAAAAGAGACATCTTATCACTTTAATTTTCAAGATTCTTCTTCTATTTGTCAAGTTTTATCCTATTATAAAAACATTAAATGTTAATAATTAAGTCGAAATATATACTATATTCCTAATATAAATGGAAGGACAATGCTAAATCAGGGTGCGAATGTGAATCAGTGTTTATTTTTATTGCGGATTGTTTTAAAGACTTTTGACAGGTATGTTAAAACTGTCCATGTTTGATCATTTTTGTATGATATGTAATCATGTTATAATTGTTGAAAATCTTAAAAATGTGTCTTATTTTTACTTACAGCTAAATATTCAACAACATGAGGAATATTTTGTCAATTTTTATGTTTTCTGCGATGCTAGCAGTAACTTACGCTGCCCTTCTGCCTGTATCGACCCCTGATCAGCCGGAATTTCCAACTTTTCCTGGACAAGGACCTTTTAATCCAAAACAACAATCATATCCCGGAACAGAACTTTTCAAGCCCGTAAGTCTCACGTTTGAAATAAATTACAGCTACCTGTTCCGAGACCGAGCCCTGATCAGCCTGAATTTTCAACTTTTCTCGGACAAGGAGTTTTTAATCCAAAACCACAATCATATCCCGGAACAGAAATTTTCAAGCCCGCAAACGAAACGTTTAAAATATATTCTAATTACTGCTGTTTTCTAAAACCACATCAAGGTCACTTTCAAGCTGAGTGCAAATAGCATGTATTAGAACAATATTCACAAAGCAAACTGATGCTGGAGTCGTATGTTAATAGAACATGTAGCGGTCCAAAGTTAATTGCCTTCTGCATTGGTTCCACAATATGAATTTTCAATTTGATAAGTAAAGTTTACGAATAAAGCCTAATTCTTTTAATAAATTTTTTTGATTTCATAATTCTCAAATATTTCAGCGTCTCCGAAGATCTCCAGAAGACGACAAGAACAAAGTTACAGTTAATGCTAGCAAGGATGGCGGTAAATCGGCATACCAAATAGAATACGAGCGCAAAATTATCGAAAATGATCACGGCAGTATCGGTGCAAATGTTGGAGTCAACAAGAACCCAGGTCAGAAGCCAGAAACTCAAGTTGGAGTTAGCGGATCCTTTAGTTGGTAATAAGTTTACTCCATTGAAATTTAATCCTCTATGATGACATTATACTATAATGAAATTATTTCGATCATTGTCATCAATTGTGAGTGCAGTAGAAAAAATAAAATTATCTGTAGAAAGTTGCTTTGTTTAAATCCTATTCACGAATACATCCTGACCATAGATTAAAAAAAAGTGCAACTTTAATTAAAAATACACGCAGGACGTGAGATATTTTCACGGAAACTAAAATCAAATTCTTTTTAGGCTAATTTTTTAATAAAAAGTCACTACTTGAAGCCATACCTCCTAATCCTAAACTATATGACAAAATTACACAATGCATACATTTCTTTTTACGAAGTGTCTCGTCATACCGAAATTCGGGATGACTAGTACAATATTTTTCATAAGCTTGGCTAGTTACCCCGATTTTTCGGGACGACTAGTCGATCCCCTTCTCCAACTCCCTAATATTTCGGGACGGCTACACACATCCTTCTTTTTAATACAGTTGGGCTAACATGTCCGCTGTATGTTCTAAAAATAAAGGTTATATTTAATGAAGATACTCGTACTTTTCTAGAATTTGAAGAGTATATTCCAGCATAGACTGTCCTATGCCCGCACCTTGGAGAAAATAAAGAACTTTTTTGTCTGAAAAACAAAAATTCACGTTTTTTTCCAAAACGACGCAAGATACGAAAAAAGTCAACGTTTTCGCGACTTTACTTGACCTACTAAGATTTTAGGATCGGCCATACATTTCGAAAAATTGCATATAAAATTTATTACAAAGGATAAAGACAATCCTCAAAATAATTCACCTACTCTTTTTATTATCTCGAAGATTGTCTTGAACCTTGTAATATACGTTATACAAAATTTTTAGAAATAGGAGGGCCTATACCGAAGTCTTAGACAGTCAAGTAAAGTTTCAACAACTTATTTATTTCGTGAAGGCCTCAATTGTTACATATAATTTCATGTTTCTTTTCCCTGTTTTATAGGGTAAAGGCACTTGTTTTCGAGAACGCAGATATTGACAGTTTCAAAGGTATAATTCTTTAATTTTTCATGGTGTTAGCATACAGGCCTAATATTTCTATTAATATTTATTTATCACAAAAATCAATTCATTTTGTTAGTACGAAAAATTAGCGTTTGGTAATATTTCCATGATTATTATTCTGATTACTGAACTTTTTCATAAAAAGAATTGTGTATTCATTTTTATGTATAACATTTCGTTAAAGTAAATAGGGTAACATTCAAGAAGTGTGGTTCTCTTACAAAATCATTGCAAAAAAAATTTAATCAGGGATTTATAATTACGGTTTACACTGGCATTGCTGATAAGACGGTGGTTAATCGAATTATTGTTTACAGAAGCTGTTTATTTCTCATTGAGGCATAAGGATTTTCACACATATTTTCGAATGCATGTTCGATAGTGGTTGTAAAGCCATATTAATTTACAAACTAACTCAAAATATCAGGGAACTATATCGATTTTGTAAACTTTTATGAAGTTTTTTGCGATGCTAGCAGTAACAGACTTTATACCTGTTCCGAGACCGAGCCCTGATCAGCCTGAATTTTCAATTTTTCTCGGACAAGGAGCTTTTAATCCAAAACCACAATCATATCCCGGAACAGAAATTTTCAAGTCCGTAAACGAAACTTTTAAAATATATTCTAATTACTGGTGATTTCTGAAACTACATCAAGGTCACTCTCAAGCTGAGTGCAAATAGCATGTATTAGAACAATATTGACAAAGCACACTGATGCTGGAGTCGTATGTTAATAGAACATGTAGCGGTCCATAGTTAATTGCCTTCTGAATCAGTTCCACAATATGAATTTTCAATTTGATAAGTAAAGTTTATGAATAAGGCCTAACTCTTCTAATAATTTTTTGTGATTTCATAATACTTATATTTCAGCGTCTCCGAAGATCTCCAGAAGACGACAAGAAAAAAGTTAGCTAGCAAGGATAGCGGTAAATCAGCATGCCAAGTAGAATATGAGCGCAAAATTTTAGAAAATGACCACGACAGTATCGGTGGTAATGTTAGAGTCAAGAGGAATCCAGGTCGGATGCCAGAAACACAAGTTGGAGTCAGTGGATCCTTAAGTTGGTAATAAGTTTCTCCATTGACATTATATCTTCTACGATGCACATTATACTATTCTAAATTGTTCTGATCATTCTAATGAATTGTCAGTGCATTAAAAAATGTATCTGTAAAAATTTACTGTGTTTAATTCCTATTCACTAATATACCCCGACCCCTAGGTTATGAAAAGTGTTCATTCAATTAATGACTCCGATAATTAAATCTTGATTCATTTCATGTTAGAAATCTGCAAAAGACAGACAATATTTTGAAAATTTCAAAACTATTAATTGTAACGTTACACTACTTCTTGGCTTTTAATGAAGATTACGGTACCCGGTGGACAAGACATTTCGACGGAAACTAAGCAAGTTATGTGCTTATATATTCAAAAAAATGTTTGACCATGTATTCAAAGTTCACCCTAACGGTCACTGTAGAGATTTTATAAGCCCTTAAATAAATAAATTTGCAATTGCATAGTTATCTAATTTAGAACTGGAAACTTTTATAGCTGAGAATTATATTGTAGCTTGTGTTTCAAAAAGAATGCAAGGAGGAAACTTTTATGTTAATAATCTCTGTCCAGTAATAAAAATAAATAATAGTGAAAATGAATAACAATAATCAACTTGAGGCTTCAGATGGAAAATTTAGGGTATATATATTCTTTGAGTTTCTAAAATGAAAGCTCTTGTAATTCGAATTATGGAACTACAAACTCTATCGGGACGTCCAATTTGATTCGAAATAGCGAAAACTATGAATTATCGAATATTTTTAATATTGAAAGAATAAAAGTTTCAGCAAGAATCAAAATGGAACTTCGAATTATGGAAAATGCAAATCATCAGCGGTTAAAATTATGGAAGCTTCACTGTAGTTGACAGGAACTAACAATATTTTTACCGTGGCTAGAGAAGACATTCCCTTTCCACTTATTCTACTTCCCTCTCACTGCTAGCTCGAAGCAATTTTGATTGGAAATGGCTTGTCTATCCCAGTTTTTTCTGAATGTGTTTTGACGATGTCTCCCGAATATTTGAAGGCGTAAATGAGAAAAAATTGTTCAACTACTTCTTAAGATATCTTAATTTTTTTTGTGGGATTATACAGTATATTTTCGTTCAAATCATTAGAAATTTAATTTTTATTGGTCTTTTAGAAACAAAAATAAAGGCAAGCATACAGAAAAGCCCTTTACAATTAAGCAACATCTAACATTCAGAAAGATTTAAGATCTTAGTAAACAGGTGCAAAAAGTCCGTTTTTTCTCAATTGCTCCTTCTGAGTGCATCCTCGCCTAAATCGTCAGAAAAGGAATCAATGTGCAAAAAATTTGCTGAAATATTTAACAAAAATGCAATATTTTTCATTAATGTCATTTTAGAAACTAGAAAAATATGCGTACTGGACATTTTTCGTCTGATGCCCGAAGTTGAGTATTATTTATTTTTACTATTCTTTTTTTCTATTATTATACAAAACGCAGAGATTATAAAAACGAAAGTTTTCTCCCCGCATCCTTTTTTAAAACGCAAACTCTACTAAAATTCTGATCTTAAAGTATGCAGTTGTTAATTAGAAACTATACGCATTAGTAAATTAATTATTTGTAGGGCTTATAGAATCTCTGCTGCATCCGTTAGGGTGACCTTTCAATGCATGGTCAAAAATTTTCTTAAATATCATAACCCGGGACCGTAATCTTCTTTAAAAGAAAAGAAGTAGTGTAATGCGACAATTAAAATATTCAACATTCTGAAAATATTGCCTGTCTTTTAAAATTTTCCATTATGAAATAATTCAAAATTTAATTATCAGAGCCATTTATTGAATTAACTAAACTTTGCGTTTCACTAGAAGCTTAAGTTGCACACTGTTCTTAATCTGGTGATCGGGATATATTCGTGACAAGCATTTAAACAAAGTAACATTTTATAGATATTTTTATTTTTCCTTATGCACTGACAATTGATTACAATGGTCGGAATAATTTCATTATAGTATAATGTGCATCATAGAGGACAAAATGTCAATGGAGAAACATATTACCAATTGAAGGATCCGCTGACTCCAACTTGAGTTTCTGGCTTCTGACCTGGGTCCTTGTTGACTCCAACATTTGCGCCGATACTGCCGTATTGATTTTCGTAAAGTTTTCGCTCGTATTCTACTTGGTATGCTGATTTGCCGCCATTATTGCTAGCGCTAACGGTAACTTTGTTCTTGTCGCCTTCAGGAGATCTTCGGAGACGCTGAAATATAAGTATTATGGAATTGAAGAAATTTATTAGAAGAATTCAGGCTTTATTTATAAACTTTACTTAGCAAGTTGAAAATTTGTATTGCGGAACAAATGAAAAAGGCAATTCACTTGCGCGGTCGCTGCATGTTCTGGAAACATACGACTCCAGCATCAGTGTGCTTTGGCAATTGTTGTGATACAGGCTATTTATACTCAGCCTGAGAGTGACCTTGAGGTGGTTCCAGGAACCAGCAGCAATTAAAATTTATTTTAAACGTTACACTTACGGGCTTGAAAAGTTGCGTTCCGGGATCTGATTGTGGTTTTGGATTAAAAGGTCCTTGTCCGGGAAAAGTTGGAAAACCCGGCTGATCTGGGCTCGGAACAGGCAAAAGGCCAGCACAAGTTACTGCTAGCATCGCAGAAATCATCATAAAAATTGACAAAAAATTCCTCATGTTGTTGAATATTTAGCTGTAAGTAAAAATGAAAGACATTTTCAGAATGTTTGAACAATTCTAACACGACTAAGTATTATAAGAAAATTATCAAATATGGATAGCTTAAACTATTTTGATCAAATAGATTAGATACTTTAGAATTTTAGTTTCCGTAAGGTTCTACATACATTCTTGTAAACAGTATTTAAAAGAATCCGCAATCCATTTAATTATTAATATTTAATGCGTTGTTAAAATCGGATAGAACTTGGCAAATAGAATAAGAATCTTCAAAATGAAAGTGAAAGAATGTTTCTTCCATTAAAATTTTTTAGAAATACAGTCCCACTCACCTCTTCTCGTTCTCACTGCTTATAATCTTTGATTGGTGATAATGATACAGAATGTCTCTCCAGATCAGAAGGATTCTTATATATATGACCCAAATATTCGATGTGATTGCTTAGCATTTTTAGGGGAAGCACCTACATCGATGTACTTCCCCGATATTTTTAGTTGGTTGTAAATCTATGTAGATTTATAACTGCGCAAACCATAAGTCGATCATGTGTTCTATACGTTTAGAAGATAATAAACAGCTTCTATCAATATTAATTCGGGGAACAACCGTCTTATCAGTAATACCAGTGTAAACTATAATTATGAATCTCTAATTAAATTCCTTTTAAAAGAATCTTGTGAGAGGACCTTTCTTATTGAATGTTTCCTTATTTAATTTAGCGAAATGTTCTACATAAAAATGATTTTATACAATACAAAAACCAAAGAATAATACTCATGAAAATATCAACAAATGCTAATTTTCCTAATAAGCAGTTTTGTATTACTGACGAGAAGAATTTCCCTAAAGGTACAATTGAAGCCGTTTGTCTAAAAGGGTCCTAAGTAGTATTTTGGTCAAAATGAAACTAAATATGCATAAAAGGCCTATTACATGTCGTCTGCTGAATTCTGCAATAAAAAATATATTCATAATTTATAATTATTCTTAAAATTAATTAGAAATATGATGATTGTCAAAAAGGGACCTAAGTAATTTTTAAAATGCCCGTTGATATTTGGTGTTGAAATATAACTCACGATAAAAATGGGGTAAGCCTAATGGAAAACTTAAAAATAATTTTAAGTACTTGAAAGACAATAATTTTGTAAAATTAAAAAATTAAATTAAACACCCTTCCGTAGAGAAAAATACCAGCTAAATCATGACCTGAATCTCATTGTCGAAAGCGGATCTAAGTATCACAAAAACAAAAACAAAATTCGATAAATGTCACACGACAAAGAGGTTCAAATAAGGTGAAAAAGTGTAATATTATTTCAACTTTTCTGTAATAGAGTTTTTCAATCATGTGTCGTAAGTCAAATAAAAAAAATGCAAGCTAAAATTTTCGCATATTCACTTTTTGGGTTGTTTATGGAATCGACTTTTTAATAATTAGGCCCCACTTTGACAAAAAGCTTCAGTTGTCAGAAATAACTAATAATATGAAAATCAAGCCTACACTGTAAAAAAAGTTGGTGTGAATTTACATCCTGCGACGATG
>CAKNYM010004996.1:0-10339 GCA_932195095.1 Andricus curvator | reverse complement strand
GCGTCAGATTTTCGCGGCATTCTCCGCCAATTTTAACGCTAGAGAAAAAACAAAACAACAAAAATGCTCGTTAGGGTTTCCCTTATGACATCCCGTTTGCACTTTTTCAAGATTTTGATTCGTATACTTACAAATTTGAGTAATCCTCGGAACACACCAAACACGCGATGACGTTTGTTATGACAGGAGCACCATAACCAAAAAAAAAAATTAAAATTATCGACCGCAGGTTGCTTTCTTGAAGCCTACGCAACATCCGGACACACTGAGATGATTCAAATATCATCAACGAATGCTAAACCTTGGCAAAGCATGCAAAAACCACGTTTTCCCATAAGACTCATTAAGCAGTTAGGCCCTTTTGATCCCTCGATACCCCTCGACTTAGGCCCGTGGCGCATTTTGCCTTCGTTTTTCAAGTTGAAAAATTTTGTTTTGAATTTTTTGCATTATATCTCGTTCTGGGGATTTGTTCAAAGAATCCAAAAATGCAAAAACCTCAATTTCGAAAAAAATGTTAGTTAGGCCCTTTTGATCCCTCGGCCTTCATTACTGTTTTTATTTCACACTATTATTAATTCTAAATCACAAATTTGCATAGAATTTCTTTTTATTTTAATAATACTAGTTCTTCAGAAATTGTATCACTCGAACAAAATATGCCGAACAATATTTCTGGTACAACACTTACAGTCGCAGAATCTTTCAGCGACATAATACACTGGAACCTGAATTTCCGCAAATTGGATTTGTGCGTTCCGAGAATTCATGCCGCTCGGCGGTTTCGCGATGAGAGGAACCGCTGGGCCGAAAGGGGAGGATGTATTTAGTCAAACGTGACAGACAGCCTGAGGGCCGCACTCTCACCGCGTTAGTTGCATCAGGTTGCGCCGTGCCTCCAAATCCAACGGAAATCGTTCACGCGGCCCTGCCTGTTTACGTTCAGAGTCCTTGGATTTGTGTCAAAGGCCATAACCGAAACCGTGCACAAATCCAGTTTCCAGTGTATGTTGTTTTTTGGATGGATTGGGCGACACGTATATTTCCGACTAGAGAAACAAAAATTCTACAAAGTTACAGATATTTGAATCTTGACATCCATTTTTTTTTAAATCACACATTTTTTCTTTGAAATTCTATATTTTTGACCTAATTCAGCTTTTTTTTAATATCGCAAAACATAAAAAATGTGAGGTTTTGCAGAAAATCTGTTGTATTTTTTTCTTTGAATTTTGAAAAATGACAAGAAGATTTTCTGAAAAGCCCCCGTTTTTTATTTTTTGTAATATTTTGTTTAAGTTTCTGCTTAAGAAAGGTATCCTATCAGCTTTATGCATACTAAACCATGTTATAAGCCAGGAGAATTATTTTCGGAAAATATAATTTTAGAATTTCTCATGTGAACGATGCAAGATATCTCAATTTTGTAGAACTTTTTTAACCATGCAAACTTTTTCGTTGAAATTTGTTAATTTGTGAATAAAATTTGTAAATAAATAATTATGAATGAAATAAATAAATAATGACAATTTTTAACATAAATATGTTTCTTTTCAGATTTTGAATGTAAAAAGTGTATAAAAATGTCTTTCGTTGTTTCCAAGAAAAAATGCGATAATTTGATTTAGGAAAAAAAAATCCTGATGACCGCAAAATATATTTATCCCACTTACAGGAAACTTACAGCATGTATTCCTTATAGAAGGATAAAATAGAAAAAATTGCGAAAAAGTATAAGTGTAGGTTTTTTGGGGGAAAATCGCCTTTTTATATTTCGAAGCAAATCGTCGCCACTTGGTTAATTTTTAACGTTTTTAAAATTTTCCGAGCGATTGCTAATTTCCTTTAAAACCCACATATTTCGTCCGTGAGAGATTCTGCAACTTAAAGTGTAGAACCTGCCTGATTTGAAATGGATTCGATCTATATAAAAATCTTCATTACGGGACTTTTTTACATTTTTTGTACGAGAGAGGGAGAGGGGAAGGAGGGAGAGGATGTGTGTGAGAGAGAGTGGCGAGCGGGGTTTTGATGCAAAAAAGTGATGTCCTTTAGAATGCTGCTGTCTTCGAATGGTTTAATCAAGCGAGCGAAGAGTATCTGGACCGATATTCAAGAGAAAGCTCTCATTTTAAACGAGACGTCTAACGGCCTGCAAACGTTTTAAGTACGTAAGCAGGAAACACATTGATTTTAACGTGTAACATCAAACTTTCTTCCTCATTTCTGTTAAATATTTAGTTTACCCTTGTCTCCGTATTAAAAAAACAATTTTCAAAATAGTTTTCACCACGCAGGAAAATCCACCGGAAATAGTCCATACACTCTGACTTTTAACGTTCGGAGTCCTGGATTTATGCCCACCGGCAATTCCAAAAGCTGCCCTAAATCCAGGATTCAAGGTATTGAAAAATCTAGCTGTAAATCAAATCGAATTCTCTCAGATTATTACAATTTTTTAAACCAAATTACTCTTTTTTTTAGAATAATGGAGCCAAAAGTTAAGTCAAATCTTCGAAATTCGATTTATTCGAAAAACTCAAATTTCGATGATTCGATGTAACCCGGTTTGGTGTAGAGTTAGGTTTTTTTAATTTCAAAAATCCACTGTTCCAAGCGTGTCTAAATTTGTATTAAAAATTCGAACAAACCACTGCACAAATCTGAGTATCGCAAGAAATGTATTCAACAGTTTTCTCTGTCACTAAGGAACGCTTGTACTTTGTATGGATCCCAAATTTTTAGATTACAAATTTTTTTTTTGTTTAAATCATTTTATTTCTTATTTAAAAAATTTAGGACCATACCAACGTTTCTTAGTGTCTTTTATTTAATTTTGTAAACTTTCAAAATCGCGTAGACGTAAGTTGTTCCAAAAAATGTCGGTAAGGTAGGAATCGACTAACGTAATAAAAAACTTATAAAATTATTCACAATATTTAAGTCTACTTATTGTAATCTATAAAATAATTAGCAATTTTTAAAACCCTTTTCATCAGTAAGATTTCTCTTTCTAAATGGGTAATTCACAAAATACGTGATATTTAACCCTAATTAGTCACACGGGGTGAAATTCACCCCAACAAATTTTCGAGCCTATTTAAAAAAGAAATTTAGAAATTAATTTTGGTTACAAAAACTAAAAAATCATCTTTTGCAATCCTTAAATAATACCAAGCATTTTTTTATAGATTTTTAGGACTCATTAGGACCCAGTGTGACTATTATGCGATTCTACTGAAGTGTGACTAATTAGGGTTCAATTACTCTTTACATTTCATTAAAATAAATTTTTCATGAGCGATGTATAAAAAATAATTAAAATTCAAGTTTCTCATGAAAGATTATTTCGGGTTTTTAAGGCTTTCTAGGTCGCTAGATACTCTGATATGAGCATAAATAATCTCATACAAGGATATTAATCTTATTTAATTAAAATTTATTAAAACTTTATTTAACGAAAAAATATATATAAAGGCCCCGATTCACCGAATTTTAAAATACGAAATTTGAAAAAGCGTCTATTTCATTTACGAAAGTGCAGCTTTTGAGATTCTTCTCAATAAAAATTTAGAGCCTTATGGAATTTCTGCTGTCAAATATTAACAGAAATAGTTATTTTATTTCTGACTTCGATTTTTTTGGATGCAAAAAGAATTTAAAAAAAATCATATCCACATATCCCAATGGGGTTAAAATAATAAAAATTTTATTAATATTATTTGAATTTCAATATCAATTATCTATAATACAAATAAAATGACACAAGAAAATTTAAAAAATAGTTTTGTTTTTCAAAAGAATTATGCTTTCATTTCAACTATTCAATGATAAATTTAAATCATGGTTTCCAAAATGAACCACTAGATAGCGCTGCTTCGCAGTTATTTCCGTGAATTCTGTAAGTGTAAACAATGCATGTGACACACTCATTTTCTTTTCCTTTTTTTTAATGCAACAGAACTGTTTTTGGCAAAACTGATTTTAATTTAGGAACATTTTTTTGTAGAAGTTACCTTCTTACATTAACAATCAGTTATGTCATTTGTCAAACATACATTCACACCAACAATAAATGTATTGTCATATTCTTAATTTTCTTACAAAACCAAAAAAAGTATACACCTGGCTTAGAAACACACTTTTCTCTAATTATGTAAGATGCAAAATTTAAAAACATGAGATGAATAAATATCATTCAGATAAACTTACCTTGTGAACCTAACAAAACAACTTTTCCTTCAATGACCTTCATGTTCATCGCACAAACATCGCACAAAAAAAGTTAATGTATACTTAATGATTTAAATTTAACAATGTCTGAAGCAGTATTTTATGTTCCTTTTCGTTTGACGTGACTTAGTTTAAGACATTCAGTTTTGTAGTTGTCGGTAATTTTTTTGAGGTTTTGTGTCAGCCTTATTTCCGCCGTGAGTAATACGAGTGAAATGAAACTCAGCACTCCACACGGAATTCTTGAAAGACTCGTACATAGAAATTGTCGGTAAGGTTGTTTGCAGCCGACATTGTAGGTTTCTACCATCTTATTTTATTTCAACAAAATAATTAAAAATTGTAGAATATTACAATAATTGTATGCATTCAATTTTTCATTTTTTTTCCTTTATGTCATGTCGTATTACGGGGACATTACGATATCCGTCGCAAAAATCCGTCAATGCTTGAATGTGGTTGCCTATATGGTTTTTTTGCGAGAAACCAAAGAGAAACACGAATTGATTAAAATTAATTACTTTTGTTTTTTTATTTACTTCATTTCTTAATATGTATTACGATAGGATTTTTCGGGAGAAAAACGAATTTGAATTGTTTAAAACTATATCTCGAATAGTTTTCGAGATCTCAGTTTTTTTCTATTCAATTACTTAAATTGAATGATCGAATAATGCAGGTCTCACTCCTACCCCTTTCCAACGTCTCGTGGGGAACGAGAAGGAACCCACCCCTGTGAATGGTCACCCCTCCACGAAAGACCTCATTGAACCTGATAGAAAAAAAAATCTATGAGAAATAATGCGGTCTTTCTCACGTAAATTCCAGAGTAAGACTCATACACGGAAAAAATTTATCCGTAAAAAAGTCACGAACTAGTAGCTAGGTCTCGGATATGAGAAAAATTCATCGGATATTTATGTATTTTCGTAAATAACCTACGAACTTTGAGAAAGATTGACGAACTCGATGTGAAAATTCTAAAACGGTTCATCACTTTTTTTTACGTGAATAATTACAAAAATATTACGAGTGATTGGGAAAAGATTCTCAGAGCACTCACGAGCTTGCCTGACGAATCTGGGAACTCGAAACTAAGTCCCCTGTACGTGGCCCACGCACACACGCGCGGTGCGTGTGTGCGCTCGTATGTGTGCCTCGAGCTCGTCGAATGAGTGGCTAGAAGTTTTATAATACCTATTTTGTTTGGCCTCGATGGCTGCGCGTGTTTACGCACTCCTGGTTTATGTTTAGAAACTTGGTGAGTCAGCAGTGTTTGAGGTTCGAATCTTCTGAGTTGCGAATTTATAAATTAATATAAAATTAAATCGCACAAATAAAATTTTTCCTCTTTTTATTTCAGTCTGAAATTTTCAGGAACTGTTCGTAGGAAATTCGAACTGTTCGTAAGAAACTTAGAAATTTATCCATATATTTCTCATAGAAATAAGGATTTAATGTTTCATTTTTTTATCTCGTATCCGAGACCTAGCTACAAGTTCGTGACTTCTTCATGGATAAATTTTTTCCGTGTAGATTTGTCTAATTTTAGCAGGTTCAGTAAGAAATTCCTAATAGTTAGTGAGATCTAAAAAATTAGTTTTGATATTCCGTATAGAACCCAGCTCTATTTGAGTCTCGAAATCCAAGTACGTTCTCTTCATGTAAAAACCTCACAGAAACCAGTAGACTTGGGTAGTTAGTGAGATCTGAAAAATGAATTTTGGTATTCCAGATAGAAGCCAGCTCTATTTGAGTCTGGAAATCCAGGTGGGTTCTGTTTATGTAAAAACCTCATAAAAACCAACAGATGTGGGTACTTTACGAAATCTCAAAAAATTTATTTTGGAATTCCAGACAGAGACCAGCACTTTTTCAGTTTGGAAATCACAATTGGTTACACAGTTATGTAAACTCCCAACAGAAACCACCTCATTTTGCAATGAGAAATCCAGATTGGTTACAGATATGTAAATTCCTCTTAGAAACCAGCAGATATTCTATCTGACAAATTTGTTTCTAACAGGCAGCCAGATTGAAACTCTTTGAACCTTATAGATCCTCATATAAATTCTATCAGGTTCAATGAGGTCTTTCGTGGAGGGACAGAACACGCCTCCTCGGAACCAAGTTTCACTTAAATGAGCAGGCTAAAATTTGTACCTCCGAAATTATGTTTTGGGGATGCCCCCTGAGTATTTTTACAGTATATGAAAAAAATCGTTAGGCCCCCCTTTAAAATAACTCGATTTTTTTTTCATCAATTTATGTGACTTTTTTTGAAAGGAATAAGTAATAAGTAACGTTTCCTGTACTAAAAACCTTCAATTTTGCGACCAAAATAAGTTCCTGTGTGATTAATATTGATTGACTTTCCGATTCCTTTTAGATTTTGAAAAATATGTGGAAGACATCACTTTCTTCAAGATTCCACAATTCTGGTCCATTTGTGGTAAAAAATCTAGAAACCAAAAAGAAAGTCCAAAAATTTCCGAAGAATTTCAAAACAAAAAAGAATGTTCTAGCATGAATAGTTCAGAAGTTATGACCTCTTAAGTTGATTTTTCAGTGAAAAAAACTTTATATCTTTTTCTTTTTGCACAATATCTCATCCCCTATACATCCCACATAAGAGTTGTGTGAAAATAAATTAAAGAAGATTAAATGATCTTTAAAACTAAAAAAAATTGATTCTAGCTTTTATAGAACAGAAGTTATAGTCTCTTATAGCAGGCTGTTTTTTGTGAAATTCTTTTTACAAATTAAAAAATCATTTCGGACGATTTGCTTTTCCAAGTATAAGAGTTAAAGAAAATAGTAAAACGCGCTGATGCAATATATACAAAATAAATTTTAATAAAAAATGCGATCCATAATAAAGTTCCTCAAAAAGCAGCCTGCTATAAGAGACTATAACTTCTGTTCTATAAAAGCTAGAATTAATTATTTGTTTGAGTTTTAAAGATAATTTAATCTTCTTCAATTTATTCTTTCACAACTTTCATGTAGGATGTACAGGGAATGAGATATTGTGCAAAAAGAAAAAGCTTTAAAGTTTTTTTCACTGAAAAATCACTTTAAGAGTTTATCACTTCTGAACTATTCATGCTAGAACATACTTTTTTTCAAATTCTTCGGAAATTTTTGGACTTTCTTTTTGGTTTTTAGAATTTTTACAACAAATGGCGCAGAATTCTTGAATCTTCAAAAAACTGATGTCTTCCATATATTTTTCTAAATCTAAAAGGGATCGGAAAGTCAATCAATATTAATCATACGGGAACTTATTTTGGGCGCAAAATTGAAGGTTTTTAGTACAGAAAACGTTACTTATTACTTTTTCCTTTTGAAAAAAAATCACATAAATTGATCAAAAAACAACAAATATCGAGTTATTTTAAAAGGAGGCCTAACGATTTTTTTCATATTCTGTAAAAATACTCAGGAGGCATCCCCAAAACATAATTTCTGAGGTACAAACATTAGCCTGCGCTTGGTTCTGATGAGGCGTGAGAAATAATGTATAAGGTTGCACACTTACCCCTTTTCCAACACCTCGTAGGGGTGGGAAGGCGAGCTGTAATTGAAATTATAAAAACGTAAAAAAAGTATTAAAAAAAGCGAAAAAATCCTATAGAAATCCGGATCTTCTATTTGTGATCTGATTAGCACGATGTCCAAGGAAACAAGAATCGATTGAATGGAATTTATTTGAATAGGAAAATTTAAGAATGCCGATTCACGCGAATTTCAATGATTTTAATTGGCCCCCATACAGCTACCACCAATTCAAGCAAATCTCGTTGAATTATTTTTCAGTTTTTTAAATCCGAAGAACATTTACTAGCTGAGTTGTCTTGAATATCGAACAACTTTACACGTGGGAAATTTAACATGGATATGCTCTACTTTTTTAGGGTTCCTAAGGTCTGAATTATTCAAGATGAACAGGTCTATTTAACGAAATTTGCCTGAATCGGTGGTGGCTATATGTTGACCGATTAAAATGATTCCATTTTTGAGACCGATTAAAAATTTCACAAACCAATAGACCGCTATTCGCGTGAATCGTCATTCTTAAATTCTCCGATTCAAATATTTTCCATTTAATCGATTCTTTTTTTCTGAGTTTAATTTTTTTTATCATTATAACTTTACCGGAATTGTATAGTTATTTAGCTTTTAATTTAAACCTCTATGATAGCACATTGTTATTGTCTTTTACCTTCCTAAGACAATGAACATAATGTTAATAACAAGGGTGAATTCACTCGCGTATTACTCCGTACACTTCACGCACATAATTTTTTGTGCTACAATATAATAAAAAATATAATAAAAAGAGAATTGCTTACACTAAATTGCTAGTGATAAGAATCTTTCTCTCTAAAGTTTTTTGATAGCTAGTTAATCTTAATATTTGATGTACATGTTCATAAACAAATTGTTGAAAAAATTCTCAAATTCCACATACTCACGTGGAATCATAATACAAAATATTATTTAATATTTTTCATCACGTAAAATTTTGATAAAAAATTTATTGTGACTAGCTTCGAAGACAGATTTCAAGAAGAGGTGATTGCAAAAATTATTCTTTTCCACTAAGAAACGTTCACTTCATTCATTTATTTGTAAGTAGGATAATCTTGAATTGAATTTGAACTATTTCGAAAACAATTTATTGTTTGTAAAAATAATGTTTGTTAAAAGAATAAAACAATTCGAAAGTTTACTTCAGTTTATGACTCGTTATTTGAGTTCATTTGTGGTTTTAATTTTACTTCAACCAATGCTGAAATTCAATTTTATTGTTTAATTATAACTATAAATAATAAAATTTCAATAGTTGCTTCCCCTGATATTGATCTATTCCACTATTTAAGTGAATTATATTGCTGCGATACTCTTCAATAGCGCCGTAATATCCGTAATTATGTAATAATGCGTACGAATCGCATAATAAAAACCATAACAAGAATTACTCCGTACGGTTTTTTGATGCGTGAATTCCCTCTTGGTTAATAAACAGCATTTAATTTATAAAAATCACATTTATTTTTTAATAAGAGTATAAAGTTATATATCGTAAAGCTAAAAATTGTATAAACTACTGAATGCACATAGTTCATTAAGTAGTAGCCCAGGTGGAAATGTATTCTTGTAATAAATGACAATAAAATACAATAATGCAAAAATTATACTTCTTTATAAAAATTGTAGTTACTTGTCTTTGTAGAAGTGTCAGAATAAAAAAAGAAAAAAAAGATTTCGACGGAGTGTTTATGAAATCACAATTTTATTTAAAGAGCTCTCGTTGTATGCTGCTAGGAAATCTATATATCACAGATATTGAAGTTCTTTCAGAGATATATTTGACCTGTAAATATACAGTACCGGTTGATATTATCTATACGTTTACTTTTTGAGCTGTTGCTAAAGTTCCTAATTGGTATAATATTGCCCAAGTGGCAAGCAAAATGTAAAATTAATGTAAAAATTTGGCAAAAAGCGTGGAATTTAGATGCTTTTAAAAAATTAGAATAGCTCTGGGAATAATAACCATTTTTCAATGTTCTTTGGTTCATTTTCAAGGCAAGTCTCAATATAGCGTTGCTTAATTGTTAGGATATTTTTAGCTTTCTTTAGATTCTATCCCAGGGTCAAACTTTGTGCAAAAAAGTTGTAACCTTTCAAAATAGTGATTGTATTACGAGGAAAAAACATTCATGTTCATATTATGAAAATTAAGGAACTTTAGCAACAGCTCAAAGAACAGGTGTGTAAATAATTTCCGCCGGTACACGGAGAAAAAAATATGCCTATAATAGTAAGAGCACTAGTCATGCTTTTGTCGTAGGTTTCATTCTTGCTATCTTGGTACAAAATTCATTCATTTTAAGCAGGAATCCCTTTATCCTAAAAAAGTACAAAGCTTCATGCTTTTAAAGCCTTTATCCCTTGCGAAAATAGCTCGAACTTCGCCTTGCTACGGTTGTAAGAAAACTCATCCTATTAGAGTATGAGTACTCTTACAAACGAGATATTAGGTCACGCGCAAGCGCCGGTAGGCGTGGCCTAATATCTCTTTTGTAAGAGTACTCAT
>CAKNYM010004995.1:0-10573 GCA_932195095.1 Andricus curvator | reverse complement strand
TATATATATATATATATATATATATATATGAATACCGCAGTAATTACATTTATCCTGCACATATTTTGCAGAATTAATTGCAGAATTACAAAATAAAGCTTTTTTCTCGTTTCCAAATATACGAGGTGTGGCTATCAAATAACCGAACTGATGCTCTATAAATTTTTATTTGACAAATTACTCAATGGACATATTATCCCCTTCAAAGTAGTCCCCTTCCCGATCCCTACACCGCTCCATATGAATTATCCAATGTTGGAAGCAATGTTGAAGGTCCTTTTCTGAGAAGTGGTACATGAGCTGCGTCGCTTTTTTCACTGCATCAACGGACTCGAGTCGGGTTTCCCTTTCGGTGGATGTTCCAATACAGGGACTTTCTTCGCTAAAAACTGTTGGATATACATCGCTTTGTGTGCTGGCGCGTTGTCCTGGTGAAGAATCCATGTGCTGTTTTTCCACATTTCGGGTCTTCATCTCGTTACGCGTTCACGAAGGGTTGTCAGCACCTCTTTATAATATACCTGGATAATAGTTCGACCTTCAGGTACCCAATCAATGTGAACAATTCCTCGGATATAAAAAAAAAACAATCATCATTGCTTCCAATTTGTACTTGCTCATCCGTGCTTTCTTTTGTTTCGGTGAACCGGGACTCTTCCAATGCATGGATTAGCGCTTAGTTTCAGGATATCAAAAAAACCATGATTCGTCACAAGTTATTACATTTTCTAAAAACTTTGGATCCTTTTCGATGTTTTCCAAGATGTCAACACAAACGATCAATCGAGTCTCCTTTCGGTCAGGGATGAGCAGCTTCGGCACCATGTTAGCACAGACTTTTTCATTTGCAAATTTTTATGTAAAATTTGTCGAACATTTTCTGTATCGATGTTCACACGTTAACGTTACCGTCTGTTTTCGATGTGCGAGGACGACCAGCGCGGGGATCGTCTTCAATCACTTCCTTCCCCTCCTTAAATTTTTTAAACCATTCGAACACTTGAGTATGAGATAAAGAGTTATCACCATAAGCAATCCTGAACAAATCATAAGTTTCTGTGCCTGTTTTGCCAAGTTTCACAAGGAATTTCACGTTGACGCGTTGTCACACTTTACACTCAACATAATTCCGACGGAACGCAGGTAAACGGTCTGCTTCGAACAAAGGTTACAGTCGGACTAAGGATCACAGAACCTCGAAATTTGGAGGAGTTGGAGGGGAAAGAACACAGATCAATATCCGACCCAGCTCATTGTTGTCGCAGCTTCAGGTAAGCGGCAAGAAAAGCAGTCCCGTTATTAAATAGCCACACCTCATAGTTTAAGAGATATAATCACTTTGAAATGTCCCCGAGATTTAATATAATCTGGTAAAAAAGTTTTTCGTTAATTTTATTACTTAAGGCTTTAAATTTTACTTTTATATGTATTGGTAATTGAGAATTATTGAATATATAGTTCAAGGCGTAAAAATTTAATTACAACATGTACTTCTTACCTGTAAAACACCTGATTGATAGATTAATCCAGACTAAAAATATTCTTTGAAAAATTTCATAAACTTTTTATTGCATAATCTTGTCCTCCGGTAACACAAAAGTTATTTGCAACGTGAAAAGGTAGTTGAAAAACGGAAGATAATCGATATTCTCCTTAATTAGGAATTTAACAATGATTTTAAATAAACAAAAAGTGATATTTTACATTGATTTTAATGTTTTGCAGCATGAATATGAATTCCAAACATATAATATTAATCAATAAACATAAAAATATATAACTAATTCATGGTTCACTAAAGTTAATTTATACAATTAACTTCAAATATAAAAATATGACAGAAATAAGAATGATTAATCTATTAATAAATATAATATATAAACTAAGGGCGCGAAAAAGTTAATAAAATAATCATTTTATTCTGGTAATTATTTGTTGTATTACTTGTATTATAAAGAATAATAACTATGAAGTTATTATTTTCATATTTCAAGTCTCTAGAACCAGATCTATTTTTTATTTTGACTTATAAAAGATCTTAATTGGTTTATATAAAAAGATTGTCATTAAATACAAAAAATTGTAATTGTAAAATAAGAGCGTGCTTATTCATCTCGCTAATCATTATTTTCATCCTCACTGTAATTGATACAATTAAAAAAATTATTTTGATCTGAAATTCTTTTTTCCATCCAATTCAAAATAGAATAATTCCAACTTCTTTATTTTTACCCATATACAATAACATATATATCTAATTGTATATCTAATTGATGACCATTTTTCCTAAATTAAAAAAATTTATTAAAAACAGCCATTGAATTTTAATGTTCCTTTTCAGCTGACAATGAATTTTGTGAAACCAAAAAAACTAATCTAATGCAGTAGAAATATGTTTATTTGCACAAAAGCATACAGAAATAATAAATCATGTAGTACTGAACGATAAACGACAAAAATTTCCTGCCACTGCTTAATTTAATTCACTTAAAGTTCTAATACGATTACACAGTGAGTCTGCATGTATTAAAAATCCAAGGTGTAATGAAAGTAGAGAAAGTAGCGATAGCAGAGATGAACTGAAATAACTCGTTTTTCTCATACAGTTAAAAGGAAGTAAGTGTGATGTTTAAAGCAGCGGACATGAATTTCTTTGACTCCAAAGGCAAAACGAGATTTGGAAGTCTGAAAAGTTATATACGAGTTATTGCAGTATTATTAAGACATGTCGAGATTTTATAGATAGGAGAAGATTAATTTGAGATTGTATTATACAGTAAAACTTATATATGGCTTCCCGCCGGGACTTGGATGACTTGGACATACTTCTCAATACAAAATCGAACTTACCCCCAACATTGCAGAGGGGAGGGGGGGATAAATATGAGTGTTATTGTACATAGGACTGTGTTCGGAAATCGAATGCACGTAACAACATCATAGTTTAAAGTATTTCAAAAAGCAATCTTCTATTTATAAAGTCATATTCTTAATATACTATTTTTAACAAATAGCTCCATAGATTTTATTTTTTATTCGGCCTGTATCTGCTTTAGGAGGCCCAAGCTTCTAATTCTTTCAAATCTGCATCTTCTTCCACTGGTTTAGGTTCTGTAATTTAAAAAATTCAATATCAGAACTATGGCGAAAAAATAATAAAGTATTAAATATTTTCTGAGGTTACCTACTACTTTGTGTAATCTCTATAATTTTGGGATAGTTAAAAAAGTACGTAAACCTTTTAGAAAAGAGGACAGTCAGTCGTAACAATACAGTTTTTTTGTGTATCGCACAGTGGGCCAGGAGACCCGGTTTCGTGGCCAAAAGTCTAATTTTTAAACTTTCGAACTTGTACAAAAGAGTAAGGCCATTGTATTCAGTGATAATGGGGGCATCTTTTCCGTACATGATTTGTTAATCAATGAAATCCGGCTCCGTTAACAGAAACGCAAAATTTAAAATTTGTTTAAAATTCTTGATGTGTTTTTCGTTCAAATATTTAATATAGTTATGGATCCCGTTATTTATTTTTAAATGGTTATTTTTTACAGTTCACTCTTAGATACACCGAAGTTAAAACAAGTGTTAACTGAATAAAAAAATTCTTGTTAAAGTGCTGCAACACTGATATTAGCAAATAATTAGTACATTGGTAAAAAACTTTCTTTCATTCGAGAGTACTGCTGAGTTCCGCTATTTACTGACTATTTTAAAATATCAGTGGGTTCATTATGATGTATACTTCACGGCAGGGATGCCTACTTTTGCCCATTTTCAGGAATAACATAAAAATCGCAAGTGACGGAGTCAGCGTCCGAGCGCACAGTTTGCCAGGAGAAACGGTTCCGTAGCCAAAAGTCAGAAAACACGTCAAAATGTACAACAATGATTTCCAAGGACACCTAAATGTGGTTTTCTAGGGCGCTGGTTCCGAATCTGAAGTCTTGATTTCAAAAAACAAAATAGCGGATCCAATATTGTGGACGAGTATTTCAAAAAATTATTTCATCTACTTAAAACGTAGTATCTAGGGTTTTTCGAGGGCGCTGATTCCGAATCTAAAATCATAATTTCAAACAAAAATTATTTCATAAGAACAAGTGTTCTACCGGTATGTATGCTCGCTTAGGAAGCTTCTGAATCTCGAAATCAAAATTATAAAATTAACAGATTGTCTCACAGCAGAACTTTCAGTCGCAAAGCAAACATAGAACATCTGTTTTATAGAGCCAGGCAATACAGAATTATTATATGGTGAAGAAGAAAGAGATTTTGACGTGAGAGGCTAGGGGAACCCACACAGAAACCACCCCGAACACCACAGTGTTTATCATTAAAAATTAAAATAAACAAATACACTAAAAACAAATTAAAATGAACAATGAACGAAAATTAAATACATTGTTTATAATCGCACTGCGTGGTAGGCCCTAGTAACTAGTATTATTGTAGGCTAACTGCAGAGAGAAGTGTTTTGTTTTATGTACGGAATTTTTTTAAAATATTTTTTAACACTTTCGTCCTCCATATTCGGCCGCCAAGTGTTTTTTTGTTGTTAATTTTTTACTTCATACTCGTCCGCCATATTCGATCCGCCATTTTTGTTTGTTGAAATTATGACTTCGGATTCGGAACCAGCGTCTTCGAAAACCCCTGAATGCCACGTTTCAAGTAGATCCAATAATTTTTTTAAATACGAGTCCGCCAAATTGGATCGGCCATTTTTTTTTAAATTATGACTTACGATTCGGAATCAGCGTCCTCCAAAACCATATATAGGTGTCCTTGAAATTCATTGCTGTATATTTTTATTTGTTTTCAGACTTTTCGCGACGGTACCGGGTCCCCTGTCCCACTGTGATATCGGATGACTTACTACTGTAGCCATATTTGCATATGGGGTATTATTTCTCAAACGTGCCCTGATAGAAACCAAAGTTTTCGAATTTCTGACTCCTGCACACTTTGTCATCGGCTCTTCGATCTTCACTATACCTGAGCCTTCATTGATGAATGAAACACTGACACCTAGAGAGCGTTGGCAAGTCTTGACTCAGATGTACCAAACCTTTTGGAAAAGATGGTCGACGGTTCAAGAACGGAGATCTTGTAAAGGTTCGACAGAAGAGAATTCCTCCCGCTTAGTGGCCTCTGGCTCGGGTGATTCAGGTACATCCGGGGACAGATGGTCAAAAGTTCGTTCAGTGTCTCTAAACATGGCGTCTGGTCTTTTGGAGAGGCCTGTTGTGAAGCTTGTTTCTCTGCCAATTTCTGTTTCAGATTCTTCGGATGCTGACCAATCATAACCTTATAAGGGTAGGCGCATCTTCAAGCATATATCAGGGTGGGCGCAATCCTCATTCGAGATTCTAGATGATTCTTGAGCTATTGGATTTCTTCACGCGTGCGCAAATGATTTCCTGTTTGGTTTGGCCCTGTACTTCCTCTCCGCCGCCTAATGTACCAAGGAGCTAGGCGGAGCGAGGGGAAAGTTCAATTACGCTCTACCACGGCATGGGTCACTTACCATGTCTGATCCCTTTTTATAATTTTGTATAATTTTCTGTTTTGCTAACTACTAACGGCTTGTGAGGGCTTAAAAACGTGCTATGTGACTTTTGACTTTAAAATTCGAACGCTTACTACTCTTACGTCCCCCCTCCCTGTCGGGGGAAAAGGTTGAATAAAAGTGCTTGTTCTTGAACTAACCGCAGCATTATTTCTCGACCTAACATTAACATTTCAATTCACTGTCGGATCAAGTTTCTAGTTTATATCTCAAACACTGATATCGATGGACATTCACAGTACCGTCGTAAATTATGAGCACGGCTTGCGCCAGTGGTACTAAAGATCACTTATGACTTTGAAACACGCTTATGAAATACTATTTTTTAAACAAAATTCAGGAATTGCTCAAGTTTTTTACCTCGAATTCCACTCGTGCTACGGCCGCGGCCTAGGAAAGCTATCGCAAGAATCTTGAAATTATACTACGCGCTCTTCAAGATCTTATCTTTAATTTAAGACAATAAAACCAAAAAAAAATCCTCACGAGTTCCCGACAAATCACTAAAAATTTACAAGCGTGTCTGCGTCGAGTTCAGTCAGCGACCGACGCTGTTCGCCGGCATCGACGACTGAAAGTCAACGTATACACGCTTGGACATCTTTAGCCATATGTATCTCGGGAACCAGTCAAGATCTTTTAAGTTTATATTACTTATTTTTATTCCTTCTATGTATACCATTATATGTTTTTATGTATCTAAATGCCCCTCTTCCACGAGAGATTGACAGACATAAACCCTTCGACTAAACGCCACTTTCCCCAATTACCCCGAATCCCCACTCCCAATAAGCCTTCAAGTAATGCCTGACGTACTCACTCCTGTACAGCAGACATGCCCAACTAGGAGAAATTCCCTTCTGGAACACATGGTCCGCTTCCACCTCTATTTCTTCTGTAGAGCCGGAATAATAGAGGCGTGTGGCTAACTCTCCTCTAGTGACGTCACGCAACCCGGTAGATACGCAATATCTGCAGAGGTGTTTGGAGGCGACTAACTTTTCAATATAAAATTTGAATAGTAACTAGTGTTTTAATTATTTTACTTCAGTACGTGTACACTTATTTTCAATGAAGGTATTTGAAAAGAAAAGATGACAAGGTGTTTTTTTGCTGTACACTATTGAATATTTAAATATCACCATTTTTTACATTGTATGTACAATGTACACAAATGTTGGTTGATACTTTTTGTAGTATAGCAATATATTAACATCATGCACAAGGTACACGCAGAAAAAAGAACCTTACATTTGACTGAAAACCAAGTTAAATCTACTGATCTTCCAAGTACGTATATGGACAACACGGTAGTTCAGTAAATGCTACAATTATAGGCAACTGAATATGACTATCATTGATGGTTACCAGTACCGATTTTCAAGTGCTGCTGACGTGCGTATCAGTAGATTTTACCGATCCAGTCGCTATTCTGCACTGTTCCTCGATGCTGCAATTACGAATTATCATGTCACTTTGACGGATAATATAAACAGATCTGACTTATGTTAACGGTACAGACTATAGTTTGGACGGCTCTATAAGTTGTAAAAAAATATTGCTAAAAAATAATTAATAAATAAACACACGGTTAATTCTGAGATATATTTTCGGATATACTTATAATTAATCGGTATTTTTAAGTTACAACGCTTATAATACAATTAAAATTTCGCACGCAACGGGGGGGATTCGAACGCATAAACCTAAGTACGCAAGTCGATTAGCTTAACCACTACACTATTACACGAGTTGCGATCTGTGAAATAATTCCGAAATGCATTTGTAACTAAGGTGGCGACCTCGGTAACGACTTTTGAATACGCGCCCATGCCATCGCGGCACACGAAAAAAGTTCTCGCATTTACCTCATATCCATACAAGTCAGCTGGAACAGTCACGGAACACAAACACGTGTTGCTCCAATAAACTCTCAACTGTACGCGACCTGTGAATAAGATGTGCCATCCAAAATTGTGTTATTTATTATAAAAACCCTTCATTGCTAAGTGGAGATATGGAGTAATGTGGCTACCGTCACAGAAATGTCAAAAATAAATGTTTTTTAGGTGATGCAATCCATCCATTGCCGATGGCATCCTTAATTCATCCGGTGGTTCGCGATAGGTTGCGTTATTACGACTTTCAGGGCGAGCTAAACAAGCTATTCGGATCCGTAGCATGTACCGATCCTTCTGCAATGTTCACTGCACCACTATTGTAGTCTCGGTTCAGTGAATTTTACATATCTTACCGTATTTCATACTAGGGAATAGAGGTTTATTTTACTAAAGGATTACCGTTAAATTCACTCTAAATTCACTGTGACATTTACGAAATGCTAAGTGCTTTTGACATTTTCACCCCTTCATTAAGAGCAGTTTTTGCTGTTACGGTTACAAGAAACACTTTACATTTCTTGATTAGTAAATATTACATTTCTTTTTTCTGCGTGTAGAAAGGTAAGTTATAGAAATGAAATAAAATTATGAAATCTCAATCCTATTCAGTATCAATAAATTTAGATATGTTTCATTAAATATAATATTCGAAACATATAAATATATAATATATTCTCATATTTGATTTCTATAACTTATCTTTCTACCTTGTGCATAATGTTAATATATTTTTAGCCTTTAAAAAGTATCAGTCAACCAACACGGTGATATTAAAATATTCAATAATGTACAACAAAGAAACACTTTGTAAACTTTTGTTTTCAATTACATTCATTAAAAATTAATGTATGAAGATACTGAAATAAAATAATTAAAACGGCCTCTGCCGCTACTTCCGCTCTTCAGAAGAAATAGAGGTGGAACCGGACCATGTGTTCCCCAAGGGAATTTCTCCTAGCTGGGCATGTCTGCTGTAGAGACCCTACATCCCCTACCGACTGCAGCCGGATTTTTTATTAGAAGTGGTCGTATTCAAAATGGTGCAAAACTGCAGAAAACCAAAACTCCTGAGCGCAGCCAGTTACCGACAGACGTCTTTAGATGTGGACATTCGATAACATCGAGTGTCCACATCCATCTTCAGCGCCATGCATACCTCCCTCTCGATAGTAGTTAAAGGTAACGAAAACTGCTAATGCCTATCCGTGCGTAACGTTCGAGATCTTGACGAGTCGAAAATCACCATCCAGCTACTGTCGTTGATGATTTTTTATGTTGTTTTGGCTTGAATTAAAGATAAAACTTCGAAGATAACGTGATATAAATTACAAATTTTTTGCTACAACTTTCCTGGGCCATAGCGCGAGTTGAATTCAAGGTATAAATTTCGAGAAACTCTTGAATATTTTAAAAAAACATCTCCCGTGATATATATATGTCGTAGGCTTTTAGAGAATTCAGGCATTCAGCCGACTGCTGGCGTTCAGAAGAATTTGGGACGAAAGCTATACTTGGCGTTCAAGTTCCTGGTTTATTTAGGCATTCAGAAGAATACTCAGCTATTCTTCTGAAAGCCTGACACATTTTAGGCTTTTACAGGAAACCAACCATAGGGTATTAAAACAAATTAAATGACTATTTAACATTTTTTTTATTTTCATGTTCATCTAATTAATGAAATATACTTTCGCAAAATAATAAGAATAATGATTTTATGTCATATATTTAAAAAGTCTTCTAAGTTCATGATTTCACAGGATTCGAAGGTAAACATTGATTCATTTTTCAATTTGCCTTATTATAATAATATAATATTATTGATGAGAAGTAATAAAGAAAAACGTAATTAATTAAATAATCATTTAATTTAAAAATCTTTATTTTAATTAAATAATTAAATGATTAATTTAATTAAAAAATAATAAGGATAATAATTTTTTGAAACACCTGCATGCGAAGTTCGAGTTCTCGTGGCTGCGCATTGAGCGCAAAGTGCCTGATTCACGCATTTTCTGGAAGATGTTATTCGCACACCGGTTCGAGTGTGCGAAGAAAAACGCATATGATATTCGCACACTATTGATGACCAATCACAAAATAGCATTCACATTCGCGGTAGGGCTCTGACAACAGATGTTGTCGTGACAACATGATGTTTACGAAGTTCAGTGTTGGCACATCAGGAAACCTAACTTTCTTACGAATGTCACAGCAGTTGTTTACTTGTGCAATTATCAGTGTCCAAATTTAAAAATTAGTGAAATACACCTTGCCAATCTCCTTACTTTCAAATAAATATTCTGCTTCCTCTTTTTTTTTCTTAAAAATGATATCATTTTAAGCAATTTTAAGTCAGAAACATAAAAAATTGAACGATTTAAAATTTTTATAAACTGAATAATTTTTAAATTAAAAGTTGAATTATTGTAATTTTTATTTATACATAAAAATTCAAAACTTTTACTTCGAAATTAAATTTTTTTAAATGGATCAATTAAAATTATAACGTTCCAAGTTTAACTTTAGCACCCTGAAATTTTAACGATTCAAGGCTTTTCTATTTCAAACAATTCAATTTAAAATTGTTCAGTTTTGATTTATTTAAATAAACAGTTATATATTGCTAAATATTATTTTTAATTCAAAAATTTCAAATTGACTCGGGAAAAAATGGAATATTTTAGATTGAATTCAGTTTTTAATACTTAATATAAAATTACTTAATTTTAAAAATCATTAATTAATTTATACTTAAAATTTATCAACTTAAAACGCTTTTTATAAAAAATTGTAATATATTGCACATTGCTTATTGTCATATTCAAATGATTGCATAGATTTTTCTTCTAAAACTTTGCCAAATTCCCGGTTAAAGAATAAATTGAATAATATATGCTATTACGGGTGTGGTGAGCCCACACTTGTAGTTATTTACTACAAGAAACTAACCTAGAAACACTACTCGAATCGGGTAGTGTCACGCCTACCCTGAAAGGGAAATGGCTTAATGGTATACGAAAGGTAATGACAGATCTATACTTTTCCACCTGTCATTTTTACATTCTCATCATAATGAGAAAGTATTGGTTTTATGTGAAAAATG
>CAKNYM010004989.1:0-15371 GCA_932195095.1 Andricus curvator | reverse complement strand
TGATGTCTGAGACTCAGAATTTTATATGGTGAATAGAGCCTCTGATTCTTGGGCTCCTTGAAAATTCAAATTCAAATTCATAGATAGGCTTTTGATTTTTTAGATGTAGGGGTGGTTTTTGCAAACAAAAAATCAAGCATTCGTGAGCCCAAGAAAAGCCCAACACTACTTTCTATTTTGTTTTTTCCATGTTTGAGTTTTTACTTAGGGGTTGTTTTCTTGTATATAGGTGCTATATTCTTGACCGGTTATTTTTACAGAAAATTCCGGGATACTAATCAATGCCATCTTTTCTTATATTTCATTTTATAACAATCAAAAATATTATGAAAAATAATAAAAGAAATTTTGAATAGCTTTTGAAATAATAAAACAAATAAAACTTTGCATGTTCTTTTTTCGTTTTTAATTTTTTTGAACTGTTTTATCTTGTAAAACCTGTAAAAATTATACTTCAGACTTTCATATTAATGTATTTCAAGTGTCAAAATAATTGAGACACTAATTGTTTCATATATCTTGTAATGTAGGTCAACCAGCTTTTCCACTTCACAAATTATATTCTGGTATACTTGTGTATATACATGGAAAAAAATAATATATCAGTCAATCGATACTAACAGATTACTTCACTTAATGCTAAAAACACAACAAAAATAAATGTGTCTTCTTTTATTCAGACAGCCTCGCACTTATGGGGAATGAATATTGTTTCCTTCAACTTATATGAACATTTTGTTTCTACAATTTAAGGAGATTATTTACACAGCACCAGTTTTGCTACAGAATTACGTTTCAAAGCATTGTAGAAGTTACGATGATGAGAACCTTATTCTTTTTTCAATTTTCTTTTTGTTTGATGATTATTTGTAATAATAAAAATTAAGAATTGAAGAAAAATTTGCCGAAAATCAATAAGTGATTAAAACATAAATCGTCATATCTCAACCAAATATTATTGAAACTGTTTTAAATTTGGTACACATGTAAAGTATACTCTAGGGATGCCTACAAAACTAATAAAAAATTTGAAAATTACCTTATGTTTAATAATATTCAATTGAAAGTTCAAGCAGGTCGATAATCACGTTTTTATAGTTTCGTGGACAAAAAGTATCGAGGGAATTTCATATTTGAAACAACTTGATGCGAGAAAGTTGTTCTATATAGTTGAAAAAAGATTTCTGAAAAGTTTTAGATACATTCATTAAAAATTAGCGGAAATATGTACTTTGCAAAATAGTACACGACGCTCAACGAAAGCCTAACAGAGGCCTCGCTGCCTGAGGAGGCTCAGTGTTAACTCTGTAGTCCCTTTTCCAACTGTTAAAACTGATAATGAGGCAGATGGGGACCATGAGCGTTTGCTCATGGTCGATACCATTTTTCTATCCGCCTGACGGCGGTTGGGTAAATGGTCCCCATCTGCTTCATCCTCAGTTTTACCAGTTGGAAAAGGGATAATAGTTGAAATATTCTTGAAAAAATTTGTATGTTGGAAAAGAAGAAATGCTTGAAAATTCTCAGAAATTCTCAAAAAAAAAAAGAAAACGCATGAAAATTGGTAATTTCCTGAAAGTGAGGCAAAAACTGTGCCACGCTACTTTTTTGACACTCTTTATGCTTGTTTCTCCACACTTGCGATTCAATGAGACGAGTATAATTGAAGCAACACAACTAGCACCATCTGGCGGGATGATTGGTTATACCCTCTTAAATTGGCACCAATTATCCCGTCTGATGGCGTTAGTTATACTGTTTCAGTAACAGCATTTTCAGTTCAGCACACTTTTGAAAAAGACGCACTTTGTCTACGGTTTGCTTGTAGTGAAAGTACAAGTTTCCATGTATATTCCATAAAAAACTGTTTAAATGTTTGTGTTGCTAGTCGTGTAAATTATCATTCAGATAGCTCGTTACATTCCCATTGACGTTCACGCGGGATCGGACATGTTTCAAAGGAGAAGATAAAAATTATATGCTTGAAAATTTAAACTTCGTAATAAAAAGATAAATACGGAGCATCCAAATGAAATTGTCAAATAGGGAATCTGTCGAATCTGCACATACGCTTTTCAATGAAGTTGTACGTTAAGTTATGAGTTTATAGGTATATTATACGGGTAATTTTTAAATAAATTTAACTTTTCGTTTCTAAAGCTAAAGCAAACCAAAGTTCCAATTAATGAAATAATTCTTGTGAGTTTAGAAAGATAGACGGTGGAAAATTGGCTGTCTACAGAATTTGTTTCCAAACATGGAATAAACGAAATCTCCTTGACAACGAATGTCAAAATCTAAATTCTGAAAATATGAGAAATTGATGTTTCATAAAATCCGTTTGTTTAGATGAGTAATCTGAATAGATGCACTTTTCAAAGAGAGTTTGAACATTTCTCGTAGTTTTCTGGTATTTGGTTGTAATGGTTTCTTAAGGAATTATAAGGATAAATACAGGCAAAGAGCCATCCATGGAAGAATATTAACATGAACACGTATCCAGACACATATGCAAGACTATTGATGACGCTTCATCTTCACATCTATCAACAGAAAGCTTTTGAAAGAGTCCGTAGCCTAGACTGACAGCTCTGTGTTTTTCCATACTTTCAGGGTTTTCCTTTAATGTATTATTAGAATGAACATACGTGAAAGAGCAGCTATCTATACGAAGAACATGTACAAGATAATTGAAGAAGCTCTAACCGAACTTTGATTAGCTGAAAGCGTATGGAAGTGTCTAAAACTATCGGAGCCCAATCCTGCTTTCCGAAATCCCACCTGAGCAATTCGGGCCAAAGTCTCCAGTGTAGCTGAGCTCACATACAAAGTATACCCTTCGTATGCCTTAAAAGCAATACAAAAGTTGAGAATGACCTTTTGTTTAATAATATTCAATTGCAAATTAAGACCTGTCGTTAACCACATTTTTCTAGTTTCGCCAACAAAACATTTCGAGGGAACTTAAAATTTAAACCAACTATTAGCGAGAAAGTTGTTCTTTATAGTTGAGATAAGATTTATAGAAAGTTTTAGATAAATTCATTGAAAATTGCCGGAAATATTTACTTTGTAACATACTAAACGGAAAATAATTTTGGGCGACCGCTGTACTTATACATACCGCTGATGAGCTAAACACACGAGCGCCAGCGCGTCCTCTGTTCAAGACGCCTTACTCTCTTATATTGAGAACGCTGCGATCCAACAGAGGGGCGAATGACGCGCCAAACTTTTGGGACAACAACAGACCCAGAACTCAGTGAGACGTTTGCGTTATTTTCTGGAGACGATAACTATAGATATAATAGGAAAACTCCAATTTCGTGAAAACTTTCGATTTTAATAGGGTCTCTCTTTTTAATTCCGAGCATGGAAATATAGAAGTCGGATCGACTACTGTAGCACGTTTACATTCTCTCGTTTGGGACAACAGTGTTCACAGATATAAGAGACGAACGTTGTACCACGTTTTAAGGCTGCCGCTGCACGAAAAATGGCGCTGCTGTCGCGTTATATGAGTTCCTAGAATTGCTGGTCCCCGCAGTTTCTCAGAGGGCAGGGCGAGAGACGGTTGCGACTCCGCCTCTGAAGGGACGCATGCACTATACTACTCAGCCAAGTAGATTGCGCAATATTATGGAAACGGTTCAGGCGGCCCTGACTGTTTGCGTTTCGCTGTACGCGCTATATGAACAAGGCTATTTTCAGGCAACCCCTGAGATTGTTCATCTATCGAGACTCTGGTGTATCCCGAAATTTTCTGTAAAAATAACCGGTCAAGTATATAGCACTAGGGCTAGTATTAAGGAAAATTTCATAATGGTAGACAGAATTTTTTTTTATTTGCTTGCAAAATATTGTTAGACAATATTTTGTCAATTTCTACTACAAATTTTATTGAATTTTGTCTTATTTTTTGGTAAAAATTTCCCTCAAAACTAATTTTTCTGGAGAAAATGTTTCGAAATACCTTGAACGGTGTATATATAACTAATGGCAATCCAACATTGTTTGGATAACTTTCATTTCGGTAAGTTAAGACAAATATGGCACTGGGAAATTTGTTTGAAAACTATTTTCAGTTGTTAATTTTGCTTAAGCAGTGAAACAATACTTTCACAGAAACTAGATAACATTTTATGACAGGTAAAAATATTAGCTTTTGTGGTAACGTCTTTCTTGGAAAATTTTTTGTTTTGATTATTGTTTCCGTTTCTATCATTTTGAATTCTGCTGTGCACTTGAAAAATTGGTTTATGGGTGATTCTCCACATACAGGGCACTTTTGTGTCTCGGACCTCTAGTAACTAAACTAAGTAGTGTTTCTTTATAAAACTTGGCTAACTTCTTCATTTTAGCACAATACAATACCTCCGTAAGGAAAAATCATGTTACATTATCGTATCTCTTAGCAAAATGCTCCCAAATACTCGAAAAATGCCTTTTTGGGATGTCTCCACGTACGCGGCGCCAAGTTTAGAGACATGTATTTAATAGATAGTGAATTATCTTTGAACTTATAATTGATAGTTTCAAAGTTTGACTCGAAAACTATAAAATTCATAAGAAATATTTAAATTTATCAGATATATTAGTAGAGAAAATTTAATTATACACGTGTCTCCCTAAATGTTTTCGATGGTTACGGTAAACGAATTTCCCATACCTTTCATCAACTTTTGATCAGTTTTTAGGTCTTATCTTCTCAAAATATCTAGAACAAAAGCCACACTACTCATTCGTCAAAACTTCATAACAAAAATTTAAGAACTTTTTTTGCAAAATAAAAAAATGTAACCGAAAATGTGGCGTATTTTTATCAGTATCGGATACCGTACCTGATAAGAACTTTTATATTTCATGATCAAAATCAATGAAAATATGAAAATTCCATGTAGCACATAATAAAAGAGTTTTTGTCAAATGGATTTATTGATTAATTTTGTCTTCAAAGCGTAAAAAGTGATTTTGTGTCGTTTTCGGATACCGTAACGTCGGATACCATAACCTGCTTTTCGCTCTCAGGGACGAAACGGAGCTAATCGAAGCCTTTTTCAAAAATAATTTTATTAAAAATTAACGTAAATCGAGAATTAAAATTTTTTTACGCACGAGTACTGCACAAAAAAAACGATTAGAGGGTTGATAAATATAAGGGAAATAAAAATTTTATAATTAATAATTTTGTTCGCTCCACGGCCCTGACTTTCTGCGGAGGTTATGTTTACACCGGCTTTCGGCAAAGATATTGCTTTCGGTCTACTTGCTGTCAAACGTAGTTTCGCGTTCGTGTTGTCTGTATCATTTTTTGTTGCATTGATGGACTCCGAGATGAATTCTATATCTCCGTATCAAGAATACGTTTCATAATTAAACCTGAAGCCTGAAATAAAGCTGAAATTAGTCAGAATGGCACGCTATAAAAGTAAACCATCCGACTCTCAGAATGTTAATGAAAAACAAAAATGCTCAAAAAGTCTTTAAAAATACTTAATTTTGCCATTCCTTTCTTGTCAAGTATTATACTTTTACAATTAGGATTATAATTTAGAATAATAATCGTAAAACTAAAAAAAATATTTCAAATTTGAAAAAAAATATTTCAAATTAAAAAAAAAATTAAAAATTTTGGAAAAATGTTGCATTTCTTAAACAAAACTATTCTTCCCTGTCATGTTACGTTTAATGGGTTAATATTTTACATTATTGTTTTACTTTACACACAATCAGAGAAAATCACCCGGAAAATCAAAAATTGAAAACGTTTTTATGTACTACAGGTCCTTCAAGTGAGAATTAAGCGTGAATATTTATAGGGTCCCTTTCTTTAAGGCCAATGAAGCTAACCATTATGAAATAAAAAAAATTTGAAACATTTTTCCAAAAAAAGTTGCCTTCGCCAAAAGTTCCCGGTCTGTGGAGAATCACCCTTATATAAAATACATAAACATAAACCTGCAGATAATATGAGACTGTTTTCACAGTTAGCGGATAGCTAGCGGGTACCGCCACTTATTCCTTTACACATGAAAAACCGGCGATACCAAATACACCCCCGCTAAACACGTTTATGTGATTTATGGAAAACATGTCTTCTTTTGTGTAAATTACATGACATAGGGATTCTTTTGTGCGATTTGTAGGAAATGCTTGTACTTTTGTGGAATTTCCAGGAAATACGAATTCTTTTGTATGATTTACATGAAGCACGTGTTCTTTTGTGTGATTTCTAGGAAACGCATACTTCTATCCTTTGTTTGCCTGTTAAAAAAACGGGTTTATTTACATGCGTGGCATAACAGTTATTCCCACGCAAACAACATATGACTCTCCCCCTACCAAAAAATGCACTCCCCCACTCCTCATATATTTTACATACATAAACCGACGCATGGCACCACGTTGAATCAGTTGATTTCTTATATCTAAACGAGCCACTATGTCGCAAGTTAACACTGATTCAGTAGAGATAGAATCCTGGCCGGTCTTTGATTTATCAAAATCCGCGGCAATTCAAACTATCGAAGTGAATCCGTCAGATAATTAATTTTAAATCTGCATACTTCAAAAGTCAGGTACGAAGAAAACTTGAGAAATAATAGACCATTTTAGCTAACTATCGGAAAGTTTATTTGCGCATGTGCATCCCGCGTAGTATGAAAGTTGCGCTCATATTTTGTAAAAATGGATACAATTGTACCTTCTTTCGGAGTGAAATTAAATGAAGATGATGTTCCGGGTGCGAAATTGGGCAAGTGTGAAATAGAAAAACACAGGTTGCTCAATTGAGACGGTGGTTAAGTTGCCGGAAGCAACCTAATAGTGGTAAAAAAGCTGAACTTGTAAACAGGTTTGTAGTAGGTAAATTTCTCATATTATTACATTATAATTATATTATTGTGATTGCAATAAATATTGAAGGTAAAAGACAGTATTTGAGTACTGTAATTGTCTTAACATAAAATTGATGGTGTTTTGAGAAGAAAATGGTAAAAAATAGTTATTGTATAGTGTGTTGTTTCAAGGCCGAAATTTTCGGAAAATGCCAAATCTGTTACAAAAGAATATATAATTTGGAAGCATATTCTTACAGTTTTAAATTTCAGTCAAAAATATGAATTACATTAAATTAGAAAATTGACAAAATACAAAAATATTTCAAATAAATAATGTTCATAATATAAATTGAAATCGTAATAAAAAAATGCACACTTCGTGCGTGCATGCAACATTATTATTGTTACTGTAATTTATTATTATAAGTTGTCATAATATAATTTAATATATATTAAACAATATAATTTCAGGGTAAAGGACTGTATAGAAAAACGAAGAGACATCGATCCACAAATTGATGAAGGATTATGGTTAAGTTTAAAGGAGGCGAAATTGAGAGGTTTTACATTTCAAGCAATTATTCTTCAAAATGTTTCTTGAAGTCTTCTTTCCTAATACGAACACTTCTGTATTGTAAACAAGGTTTCGGGAAACGTATGAAGTAGAAGAGGTTATATGTTATGTGTATGCTTTGGTACGACTATCACTTCTACATAAGCCGTACATACAACGAATACACGCTCCCTTCATTTCTTTTCCATTGAAACTCATTTTCACTTTGAAATTTTTTTTCGATAACTTGTCACAATTGTTTACAAATTAAAGAAAATTGTCTTCACTGTGTTCAACGAGCAAAAATGATCGCAACAACTGGGTACAACAGAAAGTACATTGCACATGCGCAGTAAACTTTCCGATAGGTAAAATGGTCTATTCGTCGAATTATATTTTGAAATCGTGTTTGTGGAACTGACAACCATCTTAATTTCATACATTTTTGGCGAGGTTGAACTTATTTTTTCTACACGTACATAATAAAATGTATTTTATTGGAAATTTAATAAAAACAGATATGGAATTATAATTTAAAAATGTGTATATTTACTACCTGTCACTTAAAATAGTTTACGACAATTTTATATTTTAATGAGTGAATTAAATATAATACATACCTTTAAGTAATTATAGCTTTGTTGTTATTTTAACAATCATTTTCCAAACTTAATAGAAAATAAGATTAGGATCATTAATTTATGTTGTAATTAGTTGTCTCCTTTTCCAAATTGTCCTCTACTTTTAGACAAATAGGGAGGGGGTGGGGCCCCCTTCTCTTTTTTAAAGTGGAACGTTTACATTCATGAAACATCGCCGATTCACACAGGGAGGGCGTGGGGCCCCCTCCCATTTTCCAGCTGAGAATCATCCATTCGGTGGGATCATGTGTGACCACACTCCTTTTCCAACTCAGAATAATTCATTCGATCAATTAGTATAACCGCCATTTTGTAATTAGGCCACGTCCCTTAATGACCGCCATTTTGAAATTATACCACACCCACAATGGATATACCACACCCATCAGGGGATGCCGCTCCCATACCCCCACCCCTACCCTTTAGGCCACGCCTCTCGACCAATCACAGGCCGCCCTATGGCCCAGGGTATCTACTCATAGGAGATGTGGTGAGATTAACTGATGCATTTGAAAAGGTTGGAACGAAAATGCTTTCACCGAAATATATGGCATCAGAGATCATACCTGCACTAGTACTCATGAAGAGTTATGTACAAAAAAGGAAGTGCAGTATTTTATGTTTGTCACTACAAACAAGCTTGCTGACAGAAATTGACATTCATCTTGCCGACTTGGAGAACAATACTTGCTTTTCGTTAGCAACTGCTTTGGATCCTTGGTACAGCACAGTAATACAAGAATCTGGATTTCAGTAAAAAAAGTAGGTTGACTTTCAGATGTAACCAAAAGGATCATTCGCCGGCTGAAAGTCAACTAATGATTGAAATATGACTTCCAGTTACTGGCTTGGTTGATAGTCAACCGCTTTATGCACGTAAAATGAAAATTTTATGTTAATTTAAGACACAAATATTGTTGACATCCCGTCAAACCTTTACTCAATATTTTTAGAGATTATGGCATATTCTACTTATAAAATACGATAAAAATGATCAAAATAAGATAAGGAAATTTATTTCCCGTAAAAACTTGAACTATTCTGTACCTCCATGACAATGTTTTCCTTGGAATTTGTCTCAGCTTTAACTCATGAAAAACTTTTCATAAACGACGTGCATGTCCAAAACATAGATTTAAGCAGACATCGAACAACACTGGCTTTTTATAATTTCTGGATATCAACAACTTTAAAAATGTTTTTGTGTTATTTAAGTGAAAACGTTTCACGAACCACTTAAATATACACTATCCAAATTACCGAGATCTACGCTTCAATCGACATTTTTCCTAAGTGTTCGCGCATCGAAGTTCGCGCACACACTTCTGCTAGCACAAATTAATTTCAGGATCGCACGACTGAAAATCATTCGAATGTTAACATACTTAACAGTAGTTCTTTGTATTAATACATATTTCAAACAGAGACACGATATTTAAGACCAATTTATGGTTGAAAATAATTGACTTACTTAATTTAAGTTAAAAATGAAATTCAGTTACTCTTAAAATTCAGATTCTTGTATTACTGTGAAAGGACACCTTTTCACAAAGGAAGCCCGAGAAGTAATGGTGAGCAATTTACAAAAGCACGTAATATTGTGTAATGATCATCAGCCCAGAAGAATTGGAAATGAAGCTGCAAGAGGAAGGGAAATGGACACCATACAGGACAACCTAATTTCGAACGTGATTCCCTTGAAAGCTGCTTCGAAGAGATCATGGCTGGCGTTCGACGAGAGGAGGAGAATCAGGTGACCCAAAAAGACGAAGTGAAGGAAGAATTAAATATGTACCTTCTATACAAACTTTTGAACCAAAAGGAATGTCCCAGAGATTGGTGGTCCAAAAATACACCAGAGACTCGCTATTTGAACGCGCGATCGGACGCGTTATATGAATTCCTAGAATTGCTGGTCCCTACAGTTTCTCAGGGGGCAGGGCGAGAGACGGTTGCGACTCCGCCTCTGAAGGGACGCACGCACAGTCTACGCAGTCAAATAGATTGCCCAATATTATGGAAACGGTTCAAGCGGCCCTGCCTGTTTACGTTTCGCTGTACGCGTTATATGAACAAGGCCATTTTCAGACAACCCCCGAGATTGTTCATCTATCGAGTCTCTGGTGTACAGGACGTTTTCTAAAATTAAGCAAAGTAGCTTTTCGCTTTCTTTGTGCACCTGCTGTCTCATTGAAAAAGGAAGATTTGTTCACCAAGAATTATGAGAACTTCGAGGAGATGAAGAAACTACTATTTTTGAAGTACAACTTGACGGAGATGAACTTCAAATATTGAGTACAGTGAGTAAATTATCGAGTATTAATGATTCTTTGTATTTAATTTCAGAATAATTTCAATTCTTATGAAAAATGATCGAAAACATAAGAATATTTCAAAAATATGGCGTATAGTAGGACGTAGTTAAAATGCAAATTTCATTAAATGAATGACCATAATTTTCGGTTTCTTGATTGTCGATTAAAAATTTTCTCGAAAATTGTTATTATTTTCATTTTAATGTTAATTTTTCTTTTTAATGTTAATTTTTCTTTTTAATGAAAAATTGTAATTTTCTGTGCAAAGAAACAAACTAGTCAACAAACCAGAAAAAATGTGCAAAATTCGTCCAAATAATAGGTAAATTCTCCACTTTCTTGTAATTTTTTTGTCAATTATTCAACATATATATGTAGTATGTATTTTCCTGTAAAGAGCATTGCAAATTTTTGAAAATGATTGTAAACATGTTTCCACTAGGGATTGAAGTAATAGCAAACATTTTTTTTCCAGAAATGTTGAGTAATAATAATCAAAAAGTTTTAAAAGAAATTAGGATTTTAAAGCTTTGAAAACGGTAGTTTACGTTACTATATTTTTCATGGGGTCCGTTGAGATAAATCAAGAACAATCTGTTCTGTCAGATTTTTCGGGCTATTTAGGCGTAATCAGCCAACAAATTTTCTCGTCAGATAAACAGGAAAAGAATAGGACCCCGAGGTGTTTCATTTCCTGAGATTTTTATTTTACGCTACGCCCCGCAGGGGGGCGAAATGAAAAAAAACTATGTTCAAAATAACCTGTAGGTCACAATTCTTCATCGATTTTCAATTTTTTTTCAAAAAATTCAGCATTAAATTCTCAAAAAATCTGTCGAAGCCGATTTTTGAATTTTTGTTTGTTTAAATTTTTATAGAGCTGCAAATAGCGAAAAAAATGTTGGTTTTTTGAATTATTCTTTTTAATTCTCTGTGTACCTTTTTGTCAGTGGCATCAGGCCTCAGGTTTGATGCACAAGGGTCGGTGGAAGAAAAAAAATTTTGTTGACATATCAAGTTATTTGTTATAAACAAATATTGGCAAAAAATAGCCAGTATGATGGATTAGGTTTTTGTGAAGTATATTTATGCATCGAAATCGCTCGTTCAGAGCAAGGAGGTGAAATGTGATCATGAAAATGTGGTATCCGATATCATTTGTTAACTTTATTAACAAATAATATAAAGAAATGCATGATTTGAACAGTTTTAGGCAGATACAAACCGAATTTTCTTCCGATTGTCTTCGAATCTCATTGCCTGTGATGCACATTGATGTAATTTTGTCATCTGATATAATTTGTTAAATTTATCAACAATTATTATAAACAAATGCATGCTTTGAACAGTTTTAGACAGAAACGAACCGAATTTTCTTCTGATTGTCTTCAAGTCTCATTGCCTGCGATGCTCATTGATTTCTTTCGACTCACAATATCATATCATCATTTCATCATATCATCGCAGTCTATGAGACTTGAAGACAATCAGAAGAAAATTTGGTTTGTTTCTGCCTAAAACTGTTCAAAGCCTGCATTTGTTTATAATAATTTTTTTAAACTTGAAAATTATTTTAGATGACAAAAATACATCAACGTGCATCACAGGCAATGAGATTCGAAGACAATCGGAAGATAGTACGGTTTGTTTCTGCCTAAAACTGTTTAAATCGTGCATTTATTTATAATAATTGTTAATCAATTTAACGAATTATATCAGATGACAAAATTACATCAATTTTCATCACAGGCAATGAGATTCGAAGAGAATCGGAAGAAAATTCGGTTTGTTTCTGCCTAAAACTGTTCAAATGATGCATTTGTTTATATTATTTGTTGATAAAGTTAACAAATGATATCGGATACCACATTTTCATTATCACATTTCATCTCGTTGCTGTGAACGCGCGATTTCGATGCATAATTATACTTCACAAAAACATAATCCATCATCATAAAAGAAAATTTAAGCAAACAAAAATTCATAAATCGGCCTCGACAGATTTCTTGAGCATTTAATGCTGAATTTTTTGAAAAAAAAAAATTAAAAATCGATAAAGAATTGTGACCTACAGGTTATTTTGAACATCGTTTTTCCATTTCGCCCCACTGTGCGCCCTAATAAGTATACTTGGCGTAATTTTTGGTTACTAAAATATATCATATTTTTATCCTGCTATGTTCTTTGTCTTGATTAATTCGCTTACGGTACTTAGCAGTTACTGTGAACTGTTACTTAGCACTAACAGTGTGTCTGTCCATCTAGTCGATCAATTATTCATCCATCAATTCCATCAATCCATCAATTGATAATTGAAATTAAAAAATTTTTAAAATAAATTTAAATTTAAAAAATATTAAAAAATAAATTGATCCATCAATTATTAATTCAATAAAGACAAATTATAATCGTCAAAAATATTAAATATTTGAAAGTAAATATAGAAATGTTGTAATTTTTCCACTTTCAGATTTGATGAAACTCAGACTCGGATAATGCTGACAAAAGGACGTAACTGAATTTTTTAAAGCGGATTTTAATACTAGGGGTACCGAGGGCCGTCATTTGACGGTTTTCAATTTTCATTTTTTGATTATGTCCGTAATTTTTGGAGTTGATCTTTCGCGCTCCATGACTTTTATTTATTTGTCCCTTTGAACGTTTTTCTCGATTTTCAGATTTTTTTGTTAATGGGTTTTCTAAATATCGTATTGTTCACCTGCTTGTACCGGAACCCGTCAATTAACGGCATCGTATGTGTGAGTAACCGTAAAGTGTACCAAAGGTGTGAGCAAAATCAGTAATAGTGACTTACCCGTGGTCATACATTTTATCTTTTTCTTCTCAACATTTTTTGCAGCGTAGCATTTGTTTTCATAATTTGTTATCATATATCCGCCGAAAAGATTTCAATAATAGCGGTTTGCTTTTATACTTACTATTTTTAGTGTTTTGACCTAACTATTTTTTACAGTGTACCATCAGTTGTGGTGACCATGACAGTTGTAAGACTTAAAATACACTTGAAGCAATATAAGTAACAAAAACAATCACAATATATCACTTTATAAAAGCTTTAAATACGAAAAAATAGATAACCGTCAAATGACGGCTCACGGTACCCAGAGGGGGGGCCGGTCAGTCCGGTACCCCTAGTGTTAAAAAGGATTGAAAAATGTCACTATTGGATATATTTTTTTAGCGTTGAAAAATCTTCTTCATGTTTCGCTAATTCGCTTAACGTTTCCAATTTAAATTGTAAATAAATAATTAATTAATAATTTTTTACAATATGTTGTTATACTGTTATAATAAAAACCTCATAATATTATTGTCCTTCATTAGATAATAATTGTTTGGATATATTTTTATACACTTTTACTTGATTTTTTAACATAATAGAGAATTATTGAGGAGAAAAGTGTCAGGGAATGCGAATTTGTCATGAAACATAGTGTACACAGCAATATTTAGCACAGTACTGTTTATTGTTTAACTGAGTAATTAATGATGTACAATGATAATGTAATAATCTACTCAAAAAAAGACCCATCTGTGATTTGTATGTGAATCTCAAATCGGTACTATTAACAGTCAATTTGAGGAAATCATTCAAATAATTATTTAGGAAATAAATATGTCATTCATTACACTCATGTCTCGTATATTGTTTTATTATCTAAATAAAATAAATAATTTATATTCCATTCACAAATCACCTCGAAAATTAAAAGCAAAATATAATTTCATTATTTCAAACTTTTAAAATTATCATTTTCTGAATATTGAACTACTCGCATTCAATTCTGAACTCAATAGGAAAAAGAAATAAAGTGTTAGAAAAAAAGAGTTAGAAGACACAGAAAAAAAGGGTTCAGGGCTTCAGGTACCTGACGCCGGAGTTTGCAGTGGATAAAAAACGCAGTAGAAATCCGGTCGAAGTTACTGCTTACTGCTTACTCCGGCGGCCCGAGAGAGCAGTAGCCGAAGTTTAAAACTGGACTTCGGCAAGCAGGAGGTCCTGCCTGCCGGAGGGCAAGCAGTAGCCGAAGGGGCAGAGGACAATTCCTCCTTGGGTACCTGAGGTAGGTTCCCCCACTACGCGGCTTCCCCTCACTCAGCCGAGCTGCCGTCGTCGATCCTAGACTGCGGGAGTCCTTTGTACATAATGAGCACGAAAATGCGGAATATAACTTTTTTAGATTTAGCACTTATCAATTTACAAATCAAATATTCGAAATCTGCTAATTATAATGATTCCAACGATATGTTATTTGACTCAAGAAAGTTGAAAATCAAAGAAGGCTCAAGTATATAGAAAATTGTATGGAAAATTTTTGAGTATATTTTATTCAAATCCACTGCAGTAGCTTTAATTTAGAGGTACAATATTTTACTTAACTTGAGAAATTTCGGAAGCTGAAATTTAGCCTGATTTGAGAACTTAATTACTAACATCATGTATTTGGTTTATTTCTCAAACCATTGCATTTATCGAAATTATCTTGCATAATTTTGGATGAAATAAAAAAACGAGGTTCAAAATGACTTGTAGAATGCAATTCTAGACCGATTTTGGATTTCTTTTTTTTTTTTTTTCATTGAGCATTTTGTTTCGGAGAGATTCATGTGGCCTGCTTTTTAAATTTTTCTTCGTTTAAATATTTATGGTAATGCAAATAGCGAAAAATTGTGGATTTTTTGTTTTTGTTTTATTTCCGTAGAAAGTTTTTTTCTATGTTCAACGTCGCTGGACTGGATGCGTAGGGGTGTTTGAAAGCAAAAAAGTTATTATCTGGTAAAGTTGTAAATAATAATAAATAAATAAATAATAATGTTGTAAATAAATTAAATGAACAGTCTAAAACATTATCGATTTTTCGTCTTTAAGGTACATTTTTGAGTTAAAATTACTTGCTTTTATTATCAAAATGATACTAGATCATATGAATTTGTCATTTGATCTTTTTTATCAATTGTATAAACAAACTACATAAACAAATGCCCAGTGTGGGCATTTAAA
>CAKNYM010004983.1:0-16311 GCA_932195095.1 Andricus curvator | reverse complement strand
GTGAAACTATATTTTACAAAAGTAATACTTTTGGCAGCACTGAATTACCAAAAGTATGACCTTTAAGAGCAAAATATGAAATCCGAAAACCAACTATGTTAAACATTTTAACGAACGCCTCTCCTTCACACTTGCCGAAAAAACATTTGACAACAGCCAATATTTATAAATCCAACTAAGGCAAGATTGGTTAGCAGAATTGTTAATTAAATATATTAAGGTAAATGAATGAATAATGAATATTTCATCTAGTAACTTCTGCGATCCGGCCTTTGTTGGGCGGATCGCTAGCCTACCATTCTTATTTGTCTAATTCGCGGCCTATTCTACCATTTCCTCTGCCAAATTAAATCTGCAGTTTCAAATTTTGCTATTCTGACCTTGAAATCAGTATCAGCGAGGTAGAAAACCCCTTAGTAGTGATTTTTACTGAAATAGTAACGTATTTTCAAGTCTACGGCCACTATATTGGATCCGCCATTTTCAATTTTCGAATTTGCACTTATAATTCGTAATTATTATTATACCATCAAGCCGTTTCCCTTTCGGGGTAGGCGTGACTTGCTCGGTGAGGAAAGGAGTAATGTGAGGTAGGGGGTATAGATTTTTTTTTTAATTGATCTAGAATTCTCGTGTTATTTATTTAAATGACACGTTCTTTCCGCAACACTGCTCCAACCCAGGTTGCTGATCAATCTCTCTAGCGATCACCCCAAGTGAAGAGCCTCACAAAATTGTTATGTGTGGTTCCCCACTTGGGCCCATTAGTATCCAAGGTCTTTGTTGCAGGCCTCATTCACTCTATTGTCACTCTGTTTACAAACTATTTGTCGCCACACTTTTCTGTCCTGGCATACTACTCTAGCTTCCTTCACGTCCATGCATTTTTTCATGCAAGCTCTTTTGTTTCTATGGCTTCTTATGTCTCTTCTGATTAATGTCTCATTCACAGATTCTAACCATTCTTTCGGCGGTCTACCTCTCGGAATTCTGCCATTTACTTTACCTTTATACACTTGTTTGGTCAGTCGTTCATCTTTCATTCTTTTAAGATGTCCGAACCATCTTAACTGATTTCTTCCCCATATGTCAACTAGTGTCTCTCTTGTACCACATTCTTTGAGGATTGTCTCGTTTCGGACTTTTTCCATCAGTGTTTTCCCGCATATTGTGCGCAGAGGTTTCATGCCAATCGCGTTAATTTTACTCCTGTCCTTTTCTTGACAGGTCCATGTCTCGCTATCGTATAGTACAGTCGGTACGAAAACAGAATTATGTATGGTCATTTTAGCTTTTTTTTTATGTTTTTATTTCTGAGGATGGACCCTACTCGACCGATAAACTTCTTACCCTCATTTATGCGCCTTTCTAACTCCCCATTTATTTTTCCGTCGCTAGTGAATAGGCTACCCAGATATACGTATTTGTCAACTTGTTCTAATCTCTCATCATTTAGGACAATGTTGCACATTGTTTTCTCACTTTTTCCTTCAAACACCAAGATTTTTGTTTTATTTACGTTAATTTTGAGGCCCATGTTCTTTATGCTTGTATTAAGTTTATTCAACATTCTTTTCAAGTCCTCGATTGATTCTACCATAACAATCTTGTCATCTGCGAAAGCTAACTCACGTACCCTCACTGTTTCGAGATCTACACCTTCTTCGTCGAAGAGGGCCATTCTTAGACATTTATCCCTAAATATGATAAATAGCCAAGAGGACATAACGCATCCTTGTTTCACGCCTTGCATAATATCGAACCAGTCACTCAGTTTCCCATCAACCCTTACACTCGCTTTACTACCTGTATATATTGTTTTTATTGCTTGTAGGAGCCATCCATTGACTCCGTACTCTTCAAGGACTTCCCAAAGTTTACTTCTATTTACCTTGTCAAATCCTTTTTCTAGGTCAACAAATGCACACAAAACTTTCTTTCCTACTCTTAAGCTATTTTCTGTGATCTGTCTTAAGCCAATATCTGATCTGTACATGATCTTCCTGGCATAAATTCACTTTGGACTTCCCACATATTTTTTTACGGTACTTAGTAAGCTGATACCTCTGTAATTATTGCAGTTGCTTTTATGTCCCTTTCTTTTGTATATTGGTACGATAGTCGCTTTTCTCCAATCGTCTGGTACTTAAGCATTTCAGCGCTAATACTGTCTACACTAGCAGCCTTACCGTTTTTTAAGTTCTTAATTATATGTCTAACCTCAGCGACACAGACTTTTCAACTGGGTTTTCTAATGCATTCTGTTCTATGTCGCAGTTCTGTTGCTCTATATCTCCACCTCCTAATAATTGTTTAAAAGAGTCTTTTAAAGCGTCTACTATGCCGTCTATATCATATAGCATTTCACCTTTGCTGTTTCACATGCTGACAAACTCTGTACTTGTACTTTCCTTCATCTGTTTAAATAATAATTTCATGGTTCCTTCAAGGTCGTTTTGTATTTTCTTCTCTTCTTCTGTTTTGATTTTACCTTTACTTTCCTTGACTAGTCGTTTAACTTTCCTCTTTTTGTATCTGTAATCATTTTAAAGTCTATTTCTCTCCTCATCGCTAAGACCTGTGATGTTCAACGTTCTCTCGTACGCTTCTTTCTTTTCTCGTCGGGCTGCCTGAATTTCATCATTCCACCATGCATTACCAGATTTTATTCCTAGAACCACCGTGCCACATACTTCGGTCGCAATTTTAATAATGATATCCCGTAGCAAAGTCCACGCGCCCTCTATATCTTTATTGCTTCTAAGCGCCTCCCAAGTTGTCTCATCTATGCGTTCGTTTATCTTATTCTGAAAATCTATTCGCACTTCCGGCTTCTGTAAATTAGCTTACCAAAAAACCCTTTAATACAGAGTTTCAAGGAAATCGGTTTTACAAAAAGTCCAGTGATTGCTACTAAGAGAATGTTAACTTTGTTAATCGATTTTATTACTACGTTATAAGTATTTGAATAAATCAACGGGCAAATCAATGGCTATTCTCATGTTTTAAATTTATTTTAATTTGCAAATGTCATATAACTGCTTTTTTGCACATTTAGGTTAGAATATTTTGAAATCCTGACGGGCTAGATAAAGAATTTTCAGTTATTTTATAAATTTTCGGATATTTTGTGTCATATTTACTGAACTTTTCGGTCAAGTTGACATCTTCAAACTGTAAACTCTAATAAGGTTAACTTTACTGTAAACTCTAATAAGGTTTACAGAAAAGTTATGCTATTCCTATTTCAACTGAAAATCCTGTAAGTTTAGCAGAATTTTTTTCTGCGTGAAAGCAGGGCTGTTAGATTTGAAGATATTTATAACATGTTGATACCTCCTTTCAAAAGTTATATTACGGACTAAGTTTTTAGAAATAGTGAATAAGAAAAGAGATGAAGTACTCACTAGTGTAGGTTTTACTCGTTTCTATAGATTTGAGGTCGATATGCAAAGAGGAAACCTCAATGACCATTGATACTTGCCCAAAGAGGAAACCACAGCAGCGCACGTAGCGCTGGACATCATCGATCGGGCTATAGAGTTACAGTTGTTACACCGACACTCTCGTTATTTCGTACTTTTCGTTTAACGCTCGGACAGTCGAGCTTGTTTAATTTAAATTTTGCGGAAGGTTCATCAATACGTTAATAACGGATCAATTATAAATGTCGATAAGTAAGCCACTCACAGTTAACTGAAAATATGCCGAGAGGTACAGGTTTTTTTTCGGCGGGTAAATATTACGTATTTCCTGCAGTCGATGCACATAAATTATTTAATATTTGCTTTGCAATTATATTTGCAATCAGAGACTTTTAAATCATGATTTTGAAAGACACTTTTTCATTCATCTTTTTATGCTTTTAGCATCAAATAGTACATCTTTAGACACTTCCAATATACTAAAAGCTTCCAAAATAGTTTACATTTCTGTATACGTTTCAAACTGAACATTTTCTATTTCGAATAATTTACATTCAAAGTCATTCATTTTTAAATGGTTTGATTCAAAAACTTTGATGATTTGGGAACAAATTAAATACTTGATATAGTTTCAGGGTGTCCAGCGACCTGGAAAACCTTTAAAACCTGAAATTCTTGAAATTTTCATAAGAATCTTGAATTTGAATTATTTTGTTATCCTCTACATATAAAAATCGTAAATAGAAAATTAAATTTTATAGAATTTTTTGTATAATAATTTTAACGAACTGAAAATTATTTGACATCGCATGCAATTCTGTAATATAATTCTGCAGTAATTTACTCTTTGCGCCTGAATCAGTTAAGATTTATAGAGTACCTCTTGCATTTCATCTGTTATATACACTCATCGTATAACTCTGAAAATGGCATGTCAGTTGTGATTCCATTTTCAATCTGGGTATTGATATGGCTTTAAATTGGTGATTATAGAACTCGAAATTCTATTTTAACGTTTCCAAATTTCCTAAACAGTTAGATGTCGTAATTAAAGAAACCGTACTTGAGATCAGGATATTCTGTTGTTTCATTGCAAACGACCATTGCGTAAATCGCAATTTACTTCCAGCATCGTACACTTTGATGTGCAAAAGCCATGCAAATACCGTTCCATAGAGCTTAAAAGTTAATTTCAAATTGACTCTGCAACGATAGAACGCGAGCATAGCAAGCCAGTGAAACTTTGTAAATTGATTCAGAAACGAGTGTAACTGTTTTGCTGATTTGATAGTTAAACAAAGCCTTTGAGAGGATACTTATTACTTGTTTTGGTCATTGTCAAATATATTGTTCGAACCGACCAGATGAATCACACCTTGTGATTCAAAATAAGAATGTAACTTTAAATGCAGTGATCACTTATTTTCAACATTCTGATCCTACTTCGGATCAAAAATGATACCTTTGAATTTAGTGTGATCACTCTAAATCTTAAGGTAGCAATTTCATCTGCAACAGAATGATCCAAGAATGTAACAGTGTTTTGTTTCTTTATATTATGAAAATAAAAAATAATTCATATGAGGGCATCTTAAAATATTTCGGCTCCTTGTTGCTGTCAATTGTTTATTATGCACCATGGGTATGAGATTGGCCCAGGTCTTTGAAAAAACAGTAATATCCATGATAAATGTCACCTTTAAATTTTTTGATACTCTCTATGCAAAAAAAAAAACAAAAGAGCCTCGGCGGCCCATGCGGTGAACACTAGCCTAGCAAGGGAGTTGTTCATCTCCGGAGAGTCGTGGTACCGGTACCTCTAGAGAAAAAAGTTCTCTAAGTACTTAAAGCTGTTACTCTTGGTGGTTCGGAACTCACCTTAAACTGTAGGTCCCCCTCCCACCACCAAGTAAGTCGTGGGGGGTGTGTAAAGGAGTAACAGTAGAAGCTTCCAATTTCAAGAGGGAAACAATTTCAGTTTTATCATCTTTACATTACAACTTCATGTTGTTTACAAAGGCAGGCCAAAAATTTTATTTTGGAATTCAGAGTGACATCCATTACTATAACTATTTCGTTTTTAAATAGTGTTTACCGTGTAGGATGCAGTACTTATTCGTTGAGATTTAAAAGAGCTCTATTATATCTGCCAGTGTGTGACTGCGTTCATTAATCGTGAAAGGGGGTTAAATTGACTATAGTGAACGTTATCAGTGGATGGGACATCAATATTGCCTACACACGAGACACGTCTCGTGATTACAGATGGAGGGATTTCCTAGCCTGTCCATTGTCGGAAGCAGTATACCCCCGCATGTTTGAACCATCTGATCCACCACACGAGCACACCAATCCAAATGTGCTCAATGCTTTGTGTTGTTACGTGATAGCGTGCGTGCGTAATCTCGTGCATTCCTGGTGACGTAGACACGCGCTTGTGATAATATCTTCACGCGTGTCGACATTATTAGCAAGAATGTTAACATTACACTACCGGTCAGAATTGTGCGTCTACTTACGAAAATCGGATTAAAAACGGGCGTGTCTTAGAAAGCGACTGAATATTCGTAAAATGAAGCAAAATTTTTTTTAAAAACCGTTAGAAAGCTTTTTAAATTCCGCGTTGATTGAGACCTACTTGAAGTATTTTTAATTATTAGGGACCGAGATTAGATGTGAGGAACACCGAACTACATTCCGTTTTTGACCAATTTTCGATTCTCAAACTCCACTCTCTACATGCTTAATGAAGTAAATGGAATATATTGAAAATTTGCTAAATTAAAGTCTAAATCGCACCTTTAAAATGTGACCAACAACATAATAAAATATTTACTAGTTCTCGAATTGTTATAAAAAATGTAGAAGCGTACCAAGACGAAATCGGTCGGTCGAGCGGTGACCGCAGTGTTTTTTCACCTATTTCCCATGCGTTAACAAAAGATAGAAGCTCGACTGCCGCATAACCGACCGATTTTCATCTTGGCACGCTTCCACTTTTTTGCAGAGAGTAGTCCCTATTTATCAAAAATTCTTCAAGTAGGACTGGATCGCCGCTGTTTTATAAGCTTTCTTAAAGTTTAAAAAATGTTCCTAACTTAATTTTTCGCAGAGTTAGTCACTTTTTAACCGGCAGTGTAATTGGGTATTATCCTCCTGGATAACTGTGTAGATGAGGAAATTCGATTTACTGTAAAGCGAAGAATTAACACCTACTCAGTTCAGGAATTCAGATGTTTCTGAGTTGTTTTTAATAATTTGAATAATTTGAAATTCGTACAAATTAAAAAAATTTTCTAATTTGCCACTCTTGCAATCTGTTCAGATATTATTTATACAGTTAATTTGTACATTAAAAGGTTAGGCACTGGCTAGTATTACGGACTTTTCCGTAAAACTAGCTGATCGAGTATGTCTTTATGACAGCCAGAGAAACAGTGTCCCGTTTCATCCCATATTTTACTTTTTATTTAAATCTACAAAATAAATATTGAAAAGTAAATATTTAACACTTGTCTTAAAAAAATTCATAAAACTCGATAAATAAATTGAAATTTCATAATTAAGCTTCACAATAAGCTTTATAAAAAAAAATATTGTTACATTTTCACTAATTAATTTCCAATTAAATTTCTTTAAAAATAACATAATCCACCTCCATTACTTACTATACTTACTTTACTATATTTTCGTATTAAATACAATTTCTTTTCATTTTCTTTTTTGAGAACTGCCGTGTAGAAACTTTATCGCGCACAAAATTTATCTAAACAAATAACAAGACTTTAGAATTTAAAATGGCGAGATCCTGAATTAAATGAAGATTGGAAATTTTTCAAAAATCCTGTAAAATTTCAATATTTTTAGTTTTTTAAAGACAAAATCTCGTTTGTGTAAACCTCAAAAAACTAAAATAATTTTTAAAATCCTTGCAAATTATCCTAAAATGTTGTTAAGCATATATGCAGAAACTTTATCGCACTGAAAATTTACCGTAAAAAAACGAGAAAGTTTCTATAGGCAAAGTGACATCCTTTACTATAACTATTTCGCTTTTAAATATTGTTTACCGTGTAGGATGATGCAAAGTTTTGAAAGATTATTCTAGTTTTTTTCACTGAATCTATTTCAAATCAAGCAGGTTCTACACTTTAAGTCACAGAATCTCTCGGGGACGAAATAAGTTGTTTTTTTTAGAGGAAATAGGCGATACGTACTTTTCTGACTTGCAAAAAAATTGTCTAGAAAGTTATGCGTATTTGAATTTTGAGCTTTATTTAAAAAAAAACCCCAAATTTTTTAATCCTCTATAACTTCTGACCTAATAAGGAAGACATCTTGTGAGTTTTATGCGGGTTAAATAGCTTTTGTGGCCTGAAGAATTTTTTTGTTCATAAAATCGAATTTTTTCATTTTTCTCGCAAACAAGGACAGATACGAAATAACTTTGAGGTAAAAGTTTGCACAGCTAAAAAAGTTACATGAAAAGTTTCTCTTGCTCTTTTGCGATAACCTTACGGAAAATAGTATTAATATTAAATTTTTCTAACATAAATTCAATAGTTTTCGAAATTTGATCAAAAAACGGGAGAAAAAAAGTATTAAAAGAACTATATTCTCTCAATTCCTTCTGATTATCCGTGGATAAAATATAGTTCTTTTAATACTTTTGTTCTCCTGTTTTTTCGTCAAATTTCGAAAACTATTGAATTTATGTCAAAAAAATTTAATATTCATACTATTTTCCGTATACCATTTAAAATGGATTCAATAATAACTTTTTGTAAAGATCCATTAGATAAATTTGAAAAAGATGGTGTTGTTTACAAGATCACTTGCAAGATCTGTAAGATGACTTACGTGGGACAGACTGGCAGACTTCTTAATACTAGGATGGAGGAACACAAAAGTGATTTTCGTTTGGGGTGTTGTTATAAGAGTGTTCTTGCTAGACATACAAAAGGGTTTGTTGATCTTGACCATGAGTTTGACTGGGATAATGTTGAAATTTTACATAGTGAAAGTAATTTTTTGTTTTTTGGAATTGCAATAGGATTACTTTGTGGTGGTTGTCCAAATTTGATCGGTGGATTCTTGTTTTATTTTCAGACGTTAAATAGGATTTTGAATTTGATTTTAATCTAATTTAATATTCTTAAATTTCAATTTTGATTTTTCATTATTTTTTGTGCAATCAAAATTTGAATTTTCGATTTTTCAAGAACATTCAAAAAGTTATTATGATATTCTTGTAGGGCTTTCAAAAAGCAACGTTTTTCTTTTCTTGACTTTTTTTCATATCGTGCGTTGTTTGGCATAAAATTTTAATTTTTGTTTGTTTTTTTTTGCATTTTGAAAATGCTATAAATGTGATAATTTTCTTTTTATCGAAAAACTGTTTCAAGAATAAATTGTTCGACTTTCCGCGTAGTACAAATAGCCGTATATAGAATTCTTAATTCTTAAAAAAAAGAGGTCTCAAGCATTTTGAAAATGCTCTAACTTTTTGAATTTTTATCCGAAATAGCTGGCTAAGGAGCTCATCGTTACTTTTTAGGCCTTAAAATAATGTGCCAAAGGGCAATCCAATCGCACAATCTCTTCCAAAGTTACCGTGTCTACAGACTATTACGACAACGACGACAGACACCGAAGTAAAAACCATTTTTTCTCAATCAGTGAGCCCGAAAACGTCGAGATTTGATAAAATCCGCGAAACTCAATTTTCACATAAAACGAATACCTTCTCATTGAGATGAGAATGTAAAAACGAAAAACTGTTCATGTGGTTTATGGACGCTCCCTTAGAGATTTTGGCAAAACTCTGAGAATTACGAATTTTTAAAACTCTTTTTAGACCCGCGGAACCTCAGCATATTGATGGATCTATTTCAGATTTTACGCATGTTATAAGGGACGCAAAATAAAAGTTTTCAGTGCTAGGCCTTTTTTTATTAAAATTTTTTTGATCCACCATAATAGGTGGGGAATATTTACCTTAGTTCAGAAATAAGTTTTTCAAATCTGAACGTTTTCAGGAAACGAGAAAAATTCTTTTCCCCCTGGGGAGGTTTAAAAGTTTAAAAAGTTCTAAAGTTGGATTCCAAAAAAATACAATTTCCAGGCGTCAAAACAAGTTTTAAGGAACCGGAAAGTCGATTACATATTGCCCTAGGCTGCAGGAAAATTTCTTTTAAATCCGAAGAGTTTGAAACTGGATATCTCCAGGATATAGTGTATATGCTCGGAAAATAAGTGAGATTAAACTAAAAAGGTTACTGTTGGAGTAACTTCTGTGGCAACGTAGTTATAATTTGTAACTTACTATATGTTCCAATTTTTAAAACCCTGTTTATGCATACCCTATACAAAAGTACTTTTGAAAGACTTCATATAAAAAAATGAAACTTTGGGATTTAGTGTCTCAGGAAAGTGGATTATTTTGAGTAAATTGTGTTGGGAATATGGCTTCATCACTGCATTATTATTTAGCAGTTAGAAAACATTGATCGAATTTTCAAGTCCCACAGTGGTTTGGAATATATCGAGGACTTTGCTGATGTTGATAATAATTTCTCGGGGGATCTGTTATATATGTTCATTATGCCTTTATTGACATCTCGAACATTGCTAGGACAGTTGAGTTCGTGTTTGAATCTCGTATGAATGAGAAATGCAAAATGAATTAAAGACAGTAAATTGCAATACTCTCGACATACGAAAATTAATTCTAAAGTATTCTTGGTCCATTCGCAATTTTTCAAACCGAAGTATACTTTCCAAGGGCTAGCAAGATGAGAAGCTATTACGCATCGTTGTCTGGAAACTTCAGTTTCCTTATTTCGATGCGAAATTTGTGCATACTTGAAAAATCACTTCGAACTCCCGTATTTTAATTTCACATAATTTATCATTGGATTCAGAAATATGTACAATTTTTAAATATCGCTAAAGAAGATTATATGCAGTTCAGTACAGAGGGCAACAATTTCTGAAACACGAATTCACTTCTAGCTGCGTATTATATTGTTCGTCAATATTTTATTTAGAGATTCTCTCATGTTTATCAAGCATGCATGGTTACGCAGAATTCTATCGTCCCCTGTCATCCAAGCGTGGAATCGATTCACTGAGAAGTTCATTAAGCCAAGTAGAATTTTACGATATTCCAATCGCACTCGAATCAATACAAGTAAGATGAAAATCAAATACATAAATAAATTTTTTTTATCATTTTGCGTATGCTTGAATTGAGAATTGGAAGAAGCATAAGAAAGAGCTCAAATTCGTGGCAAACTTGATTGGGATTTGATAGTCTTGAAAGCACCAAGGGTAATTTAGATGTGCAAATTTTCTCTGCAATGCTAGTTTGCTGGAAAATGGGGTAAATGCAAATGCAGAAAGAGAGGCTAGGTGAAAAGGTTGGAAATGGTAGAAACACGAACTAGGCGGGTGCCCTTGCATGCTGATGCTGGATTTGCCTTGTTCTTGGTCCATCTGCCCTGGAATCGTTTATTTCACCTTTTATTTTACATTTTAGTTAGCGAAGATGGATGGTAATGCAAAAAACGACTTGCCAAATAGATATATGAAAATCTTCTTTTGTTTTTCATATACCCATTCCACATTGATATTATTTATGCCTTTATATTGCATTAAATGGTATGCTCGCTATATTTTGCTAATTGCATAGGGAAATATTTTAATGAGTGCTTTTGAAATATTTTTGGAGGATTCTGGGAGTGTAGGAAAATCTTGATGATTACTGTGTGTTCACTCACGTGTACTTGACGCAACCAAACACGGTAGAGGCAAGTTGTTTCAATCCTTTGATAAATACCACCAACGCATCCTCGCGTCTCTTTTGTGTTTCCCTTCAAACACTTCTTTTTGCCCTTCAATCTTGCATTCGGGGGTGTTTACCCTCTGCAGTTTGCTTTCTTTTTTCTCAAATACGAACGTGGCCACTGTCACTACTGACTAGGGTCGACCCTTTGGAGCAAATATTACAATTTCTTTTCAATCACGCTCTGCTTACTTTAATTTAATGTATACTCGTAATATAAAAGAAAAAAATCACTGAAATATTGTATTTTTTTATAAATGTTGAAATTATAGATTAAAGTTATTTAATATTATTATTGATAAGAGAGAATCTGTATTCTGTGTTCGAATAGCTTTTATAATTGCATAATTGACAAAATAATTTATCGACGTTACATAACTTTTGTATTGTCTGATAAGTTCAAAAAAGTTATACCTGCAGTACACTGTATGGATAAAATGAAAATATTGAATCCCTTGCAAATCACACCAACAACATTTTCAAAACCAGAAGTTAAGATCCCAGCATTATAAAGAAATGTCCCTGAACTCCTCAGAGAATTCTATAAGATCCATTTAGCAGAATTTCAGTGCCATTTCTAGGTACCGCAGACTTGGAGATCCCTTGGGTAATAAAAAATGTACCATGGTTGGTAAGAACGGTTCACGTAAACACGAAATCACGTATGTGAGGTGCATTGCAGGTTCGAGTTTACTAATAAATGTCAGTAACGTTTGCCTTCCCCAATTCACTTGAAATCTTTCAAGTAAAATAAATCACAACTTCCTTAACTTCCTTAACTTTTTAACCGAATGCACACTGAAAAAGAAATTCGAGTTTACGCAATTCAATCATTTATATTTTTAAAAATTTGAAGCTCTCAACATTGAAAAATAAACAATCTTCAAAAAGATTTAACTAAACAATTCAAGGTACGTAATTGTCTAGAATAGCGGCTTTTCCGAATTTTCGGTCTGCCTTTTTAAATATACTTTTTTAAATTAAAAAATTAAAAATCAGCCGAGGGAGTTCGAAAAATGCAGAACTTTTGTAACAAAAAACTGTCCACTTTTAAGGTTATATGAAATAAAAAATATTTACAATTATTTTTAACTCCTTTGTTTTTTGTTTTGTGTAGAGAGGTTTCATTCAGTATAAAAACAAGAAAAAAGAGTGGCAAAATTCACAAAAATTAATTACACTTATTTATGTTTACCCAAAAGTTTAACCCAAAATAATAGCCCGAAAACTCGAAAATCCGAACTGGCCCGAAAACCCGAGGTCATTTTATACCTCACTAATGGAAACTATCAAAAATTGATATAAAAAATTAGTTAATGACAGTGCGGTGCCTGGTTTGGTCCAATAAAAACAATTAGACGAAAAATGTGTTAAAATATAATAGAGGGAGGGATGTGTTTCGGAAAACACCCCACCCGCTATTATATTTTTATATATTGTTAATCTTATAGTTACGGGACTTTTGTGAAAGTGTAGCTGAGCGAAAATTGTACATTCGTGACAATAATTTCGAAATTAAACAGTTTTTGCTAAAAATATATAAAAGCAATGCATTTTTTGTAATTCCTACGACTAATTTTTCATTTTTGTTCTAAAATAAAGCTTTAAAAAGAAAAACGAAAGAGAAAAACTCAAAATCCGGAAAAGTCGCGATTCTATACAATTACCTTGAAGGATTCAAAGACGAATTTTTACTACGCATCATAAAAATTTGCATTATGCTGCAAATTATCAAGCTGTGAGGAGTAGAAAGTTTCGATATTTCAGAATATTATTTAAAATTTAGAGAAAACAGAAAGATATTTTTAAAAATTTGCAAAAAGTATAATTAATTAAAATATTCTTCCGATGATATTCTTTCATGTTTTTCGTTGTGCCCAAAGTTTTTCAATTGGTATTTTTCAGTTTTTATTAAAATAAGAGGAAGGGTGAAATGTTTTGATTTTTGCAGATAATGTATTTCTTACTGCAGGGAAAACTATGTAAGACTAAGTCACTTTGTGGAGTAGGTCATAAGAACAAAAAATATGTCTATCTCATTTGCACAGTTTTCATCAAAATAAAATTTTTTCTTCGCCGTTTTGTTTTCTAATCAAAGTATCACTGAATTGACTCGAAAATGACAATTTTTCGAATATGGTTATTGATTAAATATGCCTTCCTGTCTATTCAGTTTGGTCAGGTTTTGCGAAAAATGCATTTTACAAATCTTTTGCACACTCCGGGATGCGAAAATGTCGATGATTGACGGATCGATTTAATATATAAATTATGAAGAAATTTCGGTATTTTTCCCCAATAAAAGGATTCAAGTTGGGAGTTCATGTATGCTATTTTACAATGTTAAAGAAATGTAGTACTGTATACGTCCTATCAAATATTTTTGTTATCAATGACAATTTTTCTTGTTTCAGGATAAAAATATTTATGAAATGAAAAAATTATCATTATATAATACAAATTTCTTTCGATCAAACAAATTTTTGATTGGACGTATTTAGTACCAGATTTCTTTCATTCAAGTTATCTTTTTTCTCATTGTACAGTAATAAAATTAATTGCGTCTCTAATTTTTCGACCAAAGGCGATGACTTATTCTTCAAAGAGAGGTGTGAAAAAGGTACTTCGAGAATGTTTCTTGAAAATATTTAAATGAATGAATTTATGGATTTTATTAATTGCCTTTGCATGAAAATAGTAAAAAGATTAGCTAAGCTTTTCCGTAGAGTGATTTTGTTTTCATTGCTTTCCCGTAAGATATATAAAAAAATGCTGAAATTTTAGTGACTTCTCTTGCATATTTTCCCCTATACTGAAACTGTTTCAACAATTTTTAGAACTGCTTTTAAATTCCAATAAATTATAATATCATGTAATTTTTCAGTACAGTAATCTGTCACTTCCAGATTTTATTGTAAATTATATAGAATTTATTACACATACATAAAGAACTCGTAACTAAAAAAATGCTACAAATATATCCGCTGCAAAGGTGAGAATTAAAGTTTACATTTCATATACGAAAGGCAGCGTTACCTTGCTTTTAGTTGATGAGCAGGAACACAGTGTGGTCTCTTTATTGCCGAGTACTTTGTTCCTTGAAGTAGTACGATTTTTTTCTGGGATGTCAACTACATTCGAAGACTCCGCGTCTTCTAAAGATTGTCATCACATACCCAGAGTGCGACCTACTTTACTATCACGAGTAAGCCCTGGGGTTTAAAACGTTCATATTTTCTGCTTTTCTGGACTCTAGAAGCATATGCGACTCTTGAAATGCGTTCTAGGGCATCGTGAAAATTCATCCTCTTTTAATCCGCGAAATATGCATTAACTGACCAAACTGATCACCACTTGTCTCATATTAACCTTAATCTGATTTTCTGTGAAGACTTGCATGTTTCCCACCCCATGTCCGCGTCCTGTCCAATTCCGCTTCCAACCGCGAAACTTCCATTTGCGCTGAATTATATTTAGCGAATATTATGCATCTCGGTGTAACGCTCGTATTGGATTTCGCACACGTAAATGCGAAATTCCCGACAGAATGTATTGTATATAATTTATTCTGCTCGTGACACAGCGAATGCGTAAAGACTTTAATTAAAACGTTTTTGTTTGTGATAAAGAAAAACTTATTTTATATCAAAACCGATTTGAATTAGGTTAATCTCTTTTTATAGCAGTTATTTTTCTGATGGATTCAATGTTGAAACTAATTTACTTTTTTCTTTGTATTTCAGGTAAGCTTGGAAAACATTTACCGCATGTTTGAATTTTCTGCATAACTAATGAGAAGTCACGTGAGTACGGTCTGAAAATATTTGGTGTTTATCGGAGTCAAATTTGATAGGGTTTCATAAATTGAGAACTTTTTTAAAGCCTTCAAACAGAAGTAGAAGAGTTAAAAATTTTTAAGGCAAAAAGAGTCTTTACGATTTCAAATTTTCATGTAGATTTCAAGTTTTTTTAACATAAAGCTTAGAGCAATTTCGTTTAGAAGCATCAAAAGAAACTTTTTATAAAAAACGCTTCGTGGCACTTTTCCCCTCTTCCGCCTGTTTTACAAGGTTTTGATTCATTTTCTAAGAACCATAAACTGAAATTCAAGACATCAAAAAGAAGATGCTTTGAAAGAGATTCTTTTTCATTATACCAATTTTAAATATTTCCTAAATGATTTGTTTGCCAATTTTGTAGATTTGAAGGACAGCGCTTTCGAAAAACAGGGAAATATTAATTTTTTACCAAACAAGACGAATTTTCAACTAAAATGATGAATCTTCAACTAAAAAAATAAATTTTTAACCAAGTAGTTGTATTTTCAATCAAAAAAGACAGTTTCTCAATAAAAAATGTAACATTTAAAATTATAATAAAAAAATGTTTCAATTTTAAATCAAACAACAGTTGAATTCATAAAAAAATACGATTTTTCAACCAAATTGTTAAATTTTCAAGGAAAAAAAAGAATTTTCTGAAAAAAGGTGAATTTTTAACATCAAAATCTGAATTGTGAGAAAAAATGTAAATTTTCAACAAAATAGTTACATTTTCAACCAAGGAGATGAATTTTCTACAAAAAACTTGGATTTTCACTAAAAACGATGAATGTTTAACCAAAAAGTATGAATTTTTAACAATATTGTTGATTTTTCAACCCAATAATGAAATTAGCAACCATGAAAAATAAATTCTCAACGAAAAATATATTTCAACCAAAAAAGATTTTAAATTAAGATCGAACAGAAATCTATTTTATCATGAATAATTGTATGCAAAGTGAGCATGAAAAAGATTCAGATTTAAAAACAGACTTCTAAACTACCTCACTTTTCGGCTCATTAGAGACAAAAATAACCAAAAGAAAAAAGAGGGAGAAAATGAGAAAAAAAAGGAGAAAAAGTCAACCAAAACCAACCTCTCACTTTTTCCTTTATCCGTCTTTTCTATACTACCAGGGAACCAACATGTTTCGGGGCCAATTTAAACTCCCTCATCAGGGATTATTTATAGGAAACTACAAGGTATTTGTAATAT
>CAKNYM010004982.1:0-11915 GCA_932195095.1 Andricus curvator | reverse complement strand
GTTAACTACTATTCCAATTGAGCTAAAACTTTCCAGAAAACTTCCTTAAACCTTTCTGAACAACTTTCTCGCTGACAGTTTCCGCTTGCTCAAAATTCGCTCGACTCCCGAAACGCTAGAAGTTCTTTGTACACGAATTATGCACCGTCTTGGAACAAAATTATTAACAATTTTTTAAATAAACATTTTGAACTTTTGCTGGCGTCATCGGTCGCAGAACATGGTAATGCATATTTTTGACAAGTTTTATTACAAAATATCAAAAACCTGACATTTTGTGGCGAGTTGAAGTGAAAAAAATCAAAATATTTTGTTCAAAGAAAAAAACAGTTTTTCGTAAATAATTAAAAAAATAAAAAAGCTACAACTTTTTTATGAAAAGAAAGAGATGCGAAATTAAATTTTCACTCAGGATGTATATTTCAAAAATTAAAATTGAATACTTTAGTTTCAAGAGCTCAGGGGCCTCCCCACTCCAGCAAAATAATTCTATATCTCCTTCTTGCATCCGGCGCCTCAATTGTATGCTTTTGATCTAAGATCTAAGCTCGTCCGTCGTACATGAAAGCACTCCCAATGAATAATCACCGGGACGGAAAGCATGTTTGTTGCAGATACTTTCTACCTTGCTAACAATTCGGAAGACCAAATCCGTTGGATGAGCTGTTTGTATTTGCATCGGAGAGTATCCTTTATAAATGTCACGTCCTGAATGTGGCTCTGTATGCCCAGGTATGTATAGGTTTCTCCAGGGCCAAGGTGTCGTATAGCGCTTCTGTCGACGAGCTTAGGGTCTTCGGGTACGCCATTAAGTTTTTCTTGCTTCAAATAAACCTTAGCACATTTTTCTAACCCAAACTCGATTCTAAACTCCCAATTGTATTTGTCGAAATCCCTAGAGCTAGATCTAGTTGCTCTTTATTTTTCGCATAGATCTTGAGATCATCCATGTCGATGGGATTGAATCGAAAGCTTTCCGGTAGTCGAACCAGGACATCGATAGGTAGCAGTGGTAGGATGCTGCGTCTTTGCAGACACATCTATCGATGAGTAGGTTCTTCCGACATCCTGCTATCCCTTTCTTTGAACCGCCTTATTCGTAGTCTCTCGCCACACAGGTCCGTTTGTCCGAACAATCCTATCATTGAGGATAGCTGAGAATATCTTATACAGTGTGTTCAGACAAGTTATTGGCCTGTATGTCTTAGGGTCAGCTAAGTTGAGAGAGATTGGGTATATACTCGAAACTTTTTCTGTAAGGTTCGAGTCGTCTCCCAAAGTTTGTTACAATTTCAGATTCAATTGTTTTTCTGTATAAGTTTTATAAGTTTATAAGGGATTTCTGTCTTGTTTTTAACAATATCCATTTCCCTTTTTGTTCTTACAGTAATTTCAATTTGATTTTTGTTTCGGATTATTTGGTTTATGATAATTTGCAACGATTAATTCATATATGTAAATTTTGATTTTATACGCGTTGAGAAATTTGTAGCTTCCTTAAAAGTTTATGAGAATTTTGAACTTTCTTTCTTTATGCCGTTTAAGTGTCGTTTCTTTTATTTATCCGAAATTGGTTGAATTATCCTGCTTCTGATTTCCGATATATCTTTTATGATTCTTCTTTACTTGTAACATATAAAAAAGACAACTGGCCCTTGGATTCATTTGTGCTTGGTGTATATTATCTAGACTCAATTGCCTTATGGTACTTTTGGTGGTTATTATACCATTAAGCCATTTCCCTTTCGGGGTGGGCGTGACTTGCTCGGTTGGAGAATAGTAGTGTGTATATGGGTATATAGGTATAGCCTTCTTTAACTCTAATGTGTGAGAAAAAAATAAAATTTGTACTAGGTCAATTTAATCATTTAATCAAAAAAACTATTTTGTAATACATTTGAATACATTTGGTGTGAACCTGAATTGATTCATTTTGTACAATCTTATTTTTTCTACTTCCTTTTCAATACTAGTTGTCATCCTCTATGGTTCTATCATTTCCTTGTAATTTTCTTCCTTTCTTTTCTTCTTTTCAGATGCTTTGTTAGTTATTATTCATTATCATTTTACATTTTCACCATAATAAGAAGATATTAGTTTTATGTGATAACGGGCTATCGTGGATTTGTTTGAATATCCACATTTCGAGAACCCATAAATCCGCGTGGTTCAATTATTACCTAATTACTTTCAATTAATTTGGATAAAAAAACTGTTTTCTTGCCATGCATATTAAAATGGAGCTTATTTTTTGATACATTATTATTAATTTTTTTTTAAATTGTGCTTATGCCCATATGCAGGCCTAGTCTCTTAATACATTCTCTTGTACCAGTGATAACCCTCGTCTGCATGCGACTTTATTATAAGTACTCGAATTTTCCTAGACATTTGGCCAGAGGAGAGGAAAACTGCAGAAAACCACCTCCCGAGTTCAGCCGGCTTTCCGATAGTCGAGTTTGAAGGCAGACATTCGACCCTGCCCATCGAATGCATACAGTCATCCTCGGCGTCAAACCTCGCGTTCGACATTACATAGTTAAAACGCAGGAAATACACAAACTCGGTCGTACGTCGCAGATGGTCACCCATCCGAGTGCTATGCGCGCTCGAAAGGGCTTGAAATCTAGACTCTTCTCGAGTTAAGATCATTTACTATGTATTTCGATGGAAATTTGTACGCACCGACATTTTAGAGTTTTTTTCCAAAGTTGCATGAAAACGTTTAGAGTTGCACAATTATTTATTCGGCATCGTGACAGGGCACCCATAGGAAGCCGTGTGCAAATAAAAGTTATTGAAGTGAACATTAATTTCATGCGGTATTTTATTGAAGTTCATTTCCAAATAGAATAAGTGCATGTAAATTAATTGGACCCGCGCGGAGCAGGCGTATGAGGTTCTAGTATTAGATTAAAACATATCACATATGAGACAGAAATTTCGACTTTAAATTTTGATTTTAAAATTAATTCTGTCTCATGTGTATTTTTTCCATTAATTTTCAAAAATAAATATATTCTGGCTTAAAATTTAGATTACTGATTTAAATATACTATTTCAAGTCACAATTTGAAAATGTATGAAGTTAATAATTATCCTGCTTTAGTATTGTGCAATAGCGGTCAAGTGTCAATGCCGAGTGAATGTGAATTTTTTCAATCATTTCCACAATAAAATTTGATTTCCCATCTGAATATCTGAATATCATTTCCTGAATATCAGTGGTGTAGCAGGATCTAGCGACTATAATAAACGTTGGTGATAATTTAGTGTTGGGTGAGTGGAGCTTATGGTTAAAATGATTTTCCGTAATTTTTAAAATTCATGGAATTTGAAGTTTGAGTCATAGGATTTTGAATGTTGAGACCCGACTTATCTGAAAACTCCATCTCCTAACCTGCTGATTAAATTTTCATGTTTTTTGCAGATGAAGCGTATAATTTATAGGCCTTTTTAAAGCAATTAAGAAAGAACAACATTTTTAAAAAGGTGCTCAAAAAATAAAAAATAAAATTTCGGTTCAATTTTTCACTCGAAAGCATACTTTTTATCTTTTTAAATACAATTATTTTTATTTCTTATAATTTGATGCGTCGATTAAAAACAAAATTATAAACCCTACCTTCGAAGATATTAACTTTTTAGTGCAGACGCGCTGTCGATCCACGCCCAACGACCGGCACAGTGAGGGACGAAGTCAAAAAACAAAATTCTAAATAACTTTCAGAACGCAACTCTTAACCCATTTTAGGTTTCATTTTTTTGAGGAATATGGAATTAAATTTAAACCTTATATGGGCAGCCGATTTTTAAATTGTTTCGGTTTGAAATTGTATGCTAATGCAAATAGTGAACAATTTTTAATTCTTTCTTTCTTCTTCTATCTTTTTGTAATAAACTTCCCTACACTCAGTATCTCTTGGATGCGCGTGAGAGCAAAAATATTTCCTGAGTAATGTTATTTGCTATAAACATATTATAATATCAAATATTGAACATTATGGATTGTTCGTTTTTATAGTAATTAATGACAATAAAATTATTTGCTTTTATCGCAAGGTGTACTTGATCATAAGAATGTGTCATTCCATATTATTTGTTAAAATTAAATAACAAATTACAAAAATAAATACACATTATGGATATTATAGATAGGAAGAAATCTTTTTAATTCTCTTTAATTCACGTTTACAATAATGTCTCGCAATACGAAAATTTGTCATTCAATATCATTTGTTAACTTTATGAACAAATTATATGAAAAATCCTCAGTGTGGATTTTTGAAAGCAGAAAGAAATCATTTCTCCTCTTAAGTATTGTCAAATGACGTTGGCAGTGATGCTTAGTGATCAAAATTTTTCATTTGATATTATTTGTTAATTTTATAAACTAACAACTAAATATCATTGGCAATAAAGTAATTTAGGGAAAATCAGGAAAAACAATTTTTCTCTGGCTATAAATGTCCACAGCATATTTTTTATATCATTTTTTATGCATATAACTCTTTATATAATTCCTTTATAAAATGAACAAATAATATTATGATCAAGCATCACCCGGTCGATAAGCATAAGTAATTTTATTATTAAGCTATTACGCTAAAAATAAACAATCCATAATGTTCACTACCTAATATTGTAATTTATTTATAACAAACAAAATTACTTCCCAAATATTTCTTGCTTCCACATTTTTTGAGTTGCATTAAAAAGGCCTAAAACATCATGCAGTACAGATGTAAAAAGCATTTAAGATTTAATCAACGGCTTGGAAATACGGGGTTTTCCAAAATGTTGGGTTTTTTATTCATATTTTAATTTTTCTCTCATTTTTTGCATTGTTTTATTTTAAATTCAAACCCCTGGAACTCCCTAAATTTTCGAAACCCATTTTAAGGTAAACTTCACTTTCTTAATCCCAATGCTTCACCTAGTTTGATCAAAATCGCTTAACCACACAACAACACTGATATGCAGAAAATGGATTGACTCATCCTTACTTTGTAATTATAAAGGCAGATGATTTCGAACAATTCGAAGTTCATTCATAAATAGATTGCGGATTTAGATGCAATTTTACAAGTGGTTGGCGTCTATTGCACGCACGCCTATTTAATGAAAAACTCGCTCTATAAGTTTTGCAGTCAGGGGCTTCGCAAGTTCTATCAGGTACCAAGGTTCCAATCTAATGGTACGTCGATCTAATTTTTGGTGTTATTAAAAACTCAAATTCAGAACTTTTAGACTAAAAGATACTGCATTTCATTCCTTCTTTTTGGATCATAATCATGTTCAAAATAAACGTAGCTTTCTCACTTCGCTACTGTTCCAATTTTTCGTTTAGTAACCTTCAAATCTATATTGTGAAAACTGAACCAGTATATTTAATTTTGATGCAAGTAATATTGTTTCATATTTCTAAAAATTAAATTTTAATTCTTATATCTAACTGTGAAAAATGTCTATGGTTAATTGAAGTAGATTCAATCAGTTTAACTGGTGAAATTTTCGAAATAAGAAAAGGATTTATTATACTTTCGTGATGAATAAAGTTTACAGTACCAGGGAAAACGTTACAATAGAGCCGTTGAGTGCCATAAGTTTGGTGTTCTCGTTATTTTAAGTCACTTATTCTTCATTTTTTTTGTATATTGCATCATAAAGAATGAATAAATAACCAATTACTTATAAAATGGTCCGTATTTTAGTGCGTTTCCTCTAATATAATAAATAAAAGTAAATCTGCAAAAGGAGCACTTTGATATTTCCTAAATATATTTTTATTTATATAGGTTAGAAATAAAGCATTATTTATTCGACTTTAAATACCAAAATATAGCTCTTTATTTATTAATTAAAAATAATTTTTTTTTCTTATCTTTTAAGCAGAGTGGATTTAAAACAAAAATGCGTCTAAACATATCTGGTGCCATGCCATGTAGTGATGAGGAAAAATTTGAGAATGGCGATTCTCTGGTCTTGATACAAAAAAATACAGTAAAGAAAACCGGACATCAGGAGAATGGATTACTTATGAAGACCAATGGATTTAAAGTCAAGAATCTGTTTACAATATCATCCCACTTTGAAACTGATTTAATATGGATGAATCTTATTTCAATATCCATCTTGCACATTGCGTCACTCTACATCCTAATGACATTCCCGTACTGGGAAAAGAAACAACTTGTCCTGTGCAGTAAGTATTTGTGTAAAATTTAAATTTGTATATCTGGGCACATGTCTAGAACTTTTTACTTGCATGTTCGCCAAAGATATCTAACTAACTTTAGTAAACTAAAAAGCAATTTTTGTTTCGAGGTATCTATTTATGGAGTAAAGTATACTGTTCAAGTAATTTTCAAATATATTAATACTCACTAGATTGAAAGTAGTTGAAGTTTGAATGTTCGATTTTTAATTGAATTAGCTTGTCCGGATCCACAATTTTTTATGTTTTCTATGGCTCAAAACTATGGCAATACAAGATGAGGTTATAAAAAACAATATACATTTAACGTTTATAATTGAACCAGAATTGCGTAAATTTAAGAACATCTATATTTCGTTAGATTCTTAACAAAGTTATATACTTTTACTGACATACTGCAAAAGTTTTACAGTATGTCCATCGACTTTGGTATTTTGACCGTTATGGTTATTTTTAGGGGAGAGTGACCGGAACTGTAAAGGTTCCTGAAATGAATTACGAGTAAAAATACCTATATATTTAAATTAAATAATCTGTAGTAATTTTTCATGAGTAACATCATCAAAAAGGGATAACGTCATAATGCAGATTAACACTTACTCTCTGTTATTTAATCAAAAAATTGAAAAATGTAATTTCGACAAGGCGACGTAATTTTTCACTTCCAATAATTTCGGAATTTTCACTGAGATAAGATTTTTTTAACAGTTTCTTTTCGTCCTTGTATTCACAGAACACTTGTCTTAAAACATTTTCAGTGAAACCTCTTTCAATAGTCAGGAAAAATTAATGTAATATGTTTTTGTTGGCAGTGTCATTTTTTCCGATCTTGATAATTCGTGCAAGGTTAGGTTTGTAAGCTAAAATACTTTTTTGTATTTTTATTTTGTTACGAGCTAGTGCAACCAGCGCTACCAAGCGAAAAGTCAAAAACAAATGGATACCTAACTTTTTTTCCAAAATATGATTACGTGTCTTCTATTTATTAGAATTTGAATGCTTGTAATGGAAACACGACGAGAGCGGTGTCTTTCAGGGCGACACTAGGAGCCCTCTGCTCTTTTGCATCACACTTCTGCCACTATCCCTCGCACTACGAAATTCTGCTGGGTGCCTCTGGGGCGACACTAATCATCACGAGCATAAGGTAACTCATGTATTTTATATGGATGACCTGAATATCTATGCTTCTGGTGCAAGCCAACTTCAACGGACATTGAATATCGTCAAGGGGTAAATAGGAGAGATTGGTACATCAAATTGGTACATCAAAGCCGCATTCAGGACGTAACATCAGTGAAAGAGTCCCTCCGAAGCAGATACAAGCGTGTTCCTCGACAGGTTTGGTCTTCAAATCTGTCGGCGTTGAACAAGGTATCTGCGACTAACATGCTTGTCGTCCCAGTTCTACTCTACTCGTTTGGGGTGGTTCAATGGACAAAGAACGTGCTTACATCCCTTGATATCGCTACGTATAAGATTATGCCCACGCATAAGAGTTTGCATATCCATTCGTCCATTCCGCGATTATACATCCCACGCCGTCAATGCGGACGTGCTGAATCACCAACGTCTTCATAATCGAATTGTTCTGGGTACAGCTTACATCGTTGCAAATGAAAGAGATCCTCTACTAAAAATGGCCAGGAAACACGAGATGATTGGCAAAGGAACGTTCCCTTACAAACCCGCGAAGCAGGCGACCGAGACCCTTGGCCTGAATTTTAACTTTAGGATAGAGGAAAGTGCATTACTCCATCTATATGCATCACTTCTAAAACCCCAAGTAAAGAAGGCAGTGGTTAAAAAATTCCGCCAACTGTTGCTCGACAAGAAAATGCACGGAAACTTTCACAGGAATGTAGAAGATCAGTCCTTGTCGAAGGAGCAAACTTTTGCTTTCCTCAGATCATCAGGACTTGATTCAGGTGCAAAGGGTTTCATTTTCGCATGCCAGGACGGTGTCGTTTTCACTTTAGTATACCGTAACCTCATTTTACGTCAAGAAGTTCCCACCGGTAGGTGTAGAGCGTGTCATGGACGCACTGATTACCTAGAATACATACTATCCAGGTTTCCTTATCTCGCGGGATGATCGTTCCTCTACAGATATAATGCGGCCCTAACAGTGCTTTACTACCATCTTTGTCTCTCTTTCGGTATTGGCCACGATCCTGATTTTTCAAACGCTCCGAGGGAGATAGAGTCAATTGTCCAAAACGAGAAGTGCCCAATTTTCTGAGACTACGATTTTCGGATAGCAGTCTCCTTTGCACACTCGAGAACATTTTATGGTGGCGGCATGTGGCCCCCATAAACCAGGCCTGCCCAAGTAGGGGAAAACTGCTCGTTCACCACATGTTCGAGTTCCACCACCACGTCCCTTTTCACAGGTCCAGAGGCTTGGGGGGTGGTCGCTGTCGTGAAGTTGAATGAATCGAGGTCGGTAGTGGTGTTAAATCCCCATCTGGAAAATGAGCAGTTTTCCCCTACTTGGGCAGGCCTGCCATAAACCATCCCAAATTTTTTCTGAGCCTAAGGCATGAACTTGTCGCTCGGGCTAGTTGCGCTGGAGATACGGCAGCCTCTTGCAAGAGCGACAAGTTTACGCCTTTGGCTTAGAAAAAATTTGGGCTTTACATTATCCATGGTACAGATCGCTTTTTTTGAAAAAAAATCTATTTTTCATGTAGAAATGAAAAAAAGAAAAATTAATTTTTGTGGTACAGTGCTCTACTATTAAGCGAAGCAGGGAGCAGGGAAAGCAGTTATCGTGCTCGGAATTTCTTTTGCACGACCCTAGCGGAAAAAGGAAAAACTACGATCCGTTATAACTCAAGTCTGCAGGTTATGAAGCGCTTACTATGACCCACATTGATTCATTCAGGGGTGAACACACCGTATACGAAAACTAGGGGCCCCTACCCAAAGGAGTGGGTAAATTCCCAAAAGGTTGGGTGGGTGGAGGTTCTTGGTTGTGAATAATATCATGACATGCAGATTTGAAATAAAATAAAACTACACAAAATAATATCACAAGTAAATGTACAGAAAAACGGTTTGCAATATTCACGCCGAATCAATGTAACGGTACAATTTTCGGCAAACTTACTCCGAAAGTAGTATACCTTTTGTACATTAAATGACAATATACAAGCTCTCTGTATAAACGGGCAGATTATACAAACATGCAAGATATCGATAATATGTGTCGCCCAATTTCCTTCGAAAATACCAGATTGATTCGCATTATAGACACAAACTTTGCATATTTGCACAACTCAGGGGCTGTCTGCAATAACGCGCTCATAGAAGTCAAGCGCTTAGTATTTTGACCCTGAGAGCTTGTAAAAAATGTTTCTAATTGTAATGTTCCGACCATATATTTAAATTTGAAATTTCATTGCGTTTCTTCGTTTCCTCATGAGAAAAACTTATAGCACGTGTAGTTGTTGTAACAAAAAGGAAATTCTGCTACTTTTTTTTACAAAATGGCCTCCTTTCAGCTAATTTGACTGTACTCTATGTACGCAGTTGTACCTGATTTTCGTGTTCTTTTTAAATGTTCATGAAAATTTTATCAAAACAATGTATCAACTAATCATGAATGTTGTTGAAATTGTCATGTAATTCCTAACTGAAAGGACTGGCATTGAAAAAAACGAATTTTTCTGCCGACAAATGCCCGCATAATACATTTGTTTCAAAAATCATACAATTAATCGAAAAATTAGGAATTTTGCTGAAATTATCATAAAATTCCTAATTAAAAAATCTCACGAAGAAATTTCTCAATCGTTATATTGTTTTTATCAAAATTTCTTGCAATATAACTTTAAAAATCGTAAAATTATGGATATAACCGGTTATTGCAGACAGCCCCTGAGTTGTGCAAACATGCAAAGTTTGTGTATAATGCAAATCAATCTGGTATTTTCGGAGGAAATTGGGGGAAATATTTTATCGATATCTTGCATGTTTGTACAATCTGCCCGTTTATACAGAGAGCAGACAGCAGGTACTACTTTCGAAGTAAGTTTGCCGAAAATTGTACCTTTACATTGATTCGGCGTGAATATTGCAAACCGTTTTTCTGTACATTTACTTGTGATATTATTTTGTTTAGTTTTATTTTATTTCAAATCTGCATGTCATGATATTATCCACAACCAAGAACCTCCACCCACCCAACCTTTTGGGAATTTACCCACTCCTTTGGGTAGGGGCCCCTAGTTTTTGTATACGGTGTGTTCGTTCCTGAATGAATCAATGTGGGTCATAGTGATCGCTTCATTACCTGCAGACTTGAGTTATAACAGATCGTAGTTTTTCCTTGTTCCGCTAGGGTCGCGCAAAAGAATTCCGAGCACGATAACTGCTTTACCTGCTCCCTGCTTCGCTTAATAGTAGCCCCGAGTCGAAATATAGGCCCTACATTGACGCTCTAAGTGGAAGTATTGCCTCTCCTTTGAAGCTGCTTATTCTACTAGCTTATACTTAGCCGCTCCTAAAGATATTTTCATTCTATTTTGCTTCTATATAGGTTTCAGCCCCTACATTGAAGATCTTGCCTATACGTTCTTGAGTTTTATTAACATCTCCTTTAAACCTCCATAATCTTCACAGAATTTTTAAGTTCTCTTTCAACGCTCTGTAACTTTTTGTATATTTTTAACTCCTCCTTAGACACTTTTTAATCTCTGAATTTCAAAAATTATTTTTTTACCTCCTCTATAATCACTTCTTAATCTCTGAATTGTAAAAATTCACAGTAAAATAATTTATTAGTTTATTAAAAATTGAATAATTAGGAATAGGAGCTTGAACAATATTTTCAAAAGATTTTTTATGTTTGAAAAAAATATGCACGATACTTTAAGCTTTATTCAAGTTCTTCATTATTTATAGGAATCGCTACATACGCTTGATTATTAAACTTCATGTCGGCGCCAGGTGTCGGTTGTCTGATTGGACGGTTTTTAACGACAATGGTCCCGAAAGTAGACACACGATTAGAAATAAGGAAATGAAAATTTCTCTGATATAATTAGACCTGGAATATAGCACCTTTAATGTAATATTAACTTTAATCAGGGCTCGGAACTGCTCAAGCGTAAAAAAATAGTAACCATACTTATCTCAAGAAAGGAACCGAAAAGTGACAATAATGTAGCAAAAAAGTAACCAAAATGAAAGGTTTTTCACCAAAAAAGACGAAGTTTCCACCAAAATTATGAATCTTCAACAAAGGAATGTATGTTTAAGAAAGTAGTTCAACTTTTAACAAAATGTTTGAATTTTTCTGACTAAAAAAGATGAATTGTTAACGAAAAATGTAATGGTTGATACAATAGCCAACAAATATTTTAATTTAATATAAAAACAGCAGAATTCTTTTGGAAAAGACGATTTTTCAACAAAAATAGGTTATTTTTAACCAAATTGTTGAGTTTTTAAGCCAAAAAGACCAATTTTCACAAAAAAGTTGAATTTTCAACCAGTAAATATGGATTTTTGACAAAAAAGTTATCTGTCAACCAAATAGTTGAATTTTCCATGAAAGCAGTGGAATTTTCAACCGAAAAAGACGAATTTTCAACCAAATAAGTACATTTCTAACCAAAAAGCATAATTTTTAAACAAAATGATGTATAATAGATTTAAGACTTTCACGATGATCCATTATAATAAATTTAAA